>JBBMJM010128615.1:0-12935 GCA_037832705.1 Centriscus cristatus
GTATGGTTTTTGCTCCTGAGTGAACATGTCCAGTAAATGAAAGCTGTGTCCTGCTGAGATCAGGGCTCTGTTCCAGAAAGCAGGTTTAGTGAAAACTTTGTTAATCATGAAATGAGGAAAACTTTTCCTAATTTAAATGTTATTGATAAACTGAATTCAAACATGAAACGATAACGCATTAATTTGATTTCAGTCAGTTGACAAGAAAATAGAATTGAAAAATCATCTTTTGTTTCCGCATTCACAAACTCCAGATTTTCAGTAAACCTGCTGACTCAAACGATCCCAGGATGTGAGACACGCTGTCGGCGTTCATCAGCATCTGCCCCGAGTCGCAGTTCGCTCCGCTAGAGAGTCTCATGCGCCGGAGATCGAACGCGGCCCGTCCTCCGCCACCTCCCAGACACTCGCTCTAGATTTCCTCTGTGACAAGCAGATGCAATTTCTCACCAAGAGCTCAATCTGCCTGGTATCTAAGTGCTGGCTCGACTGCATGCACTCTCCCCCTGGGAAACACTCGTGGAGAGATTAGAACGGAAAACAAAAAACAAAAAGGGTGCAGCAGTCAGGCCATGTCCACACGGACCAAACCCATATTCTTCCATCTTCTTCTCCCCGGTCTTCCTCGGCATCGTATTTACAATATTCACACCCGAATGGATCCATTGGAAACCACTGGACAGGTTGTAGTTCATACTCCAGGCCTTTAGGTGGCGCTGAAAGTCACTGGCAAACACAGAATTGGTGCAAAGAGATCAGTTGTTCATTGTTTTACTTTACTTCAGGTGTCAGTGACTGAGCGGGTCTCGTTACCATAGTAACTCCAACAAGATCGACATCATTGGCCGCTCCCTTTTTTGGTCAAAAAACAAACAAACATAAAAAACACATTTTGGACGTCTCTATTCGATGAGCACATAAGGAAGTCCTGCTTCTTTTCCATTTTTAGTGACTGTCAACTCCACCTACAGGTCTGGGGGATGAACTACAGCCTGTCGGGTCGTTTCCAATAGATCCATTTGGATCAAACATTCTTGACACGATGCCGAGGAAGTCAAAGACAAACAAATTATTACCTTGGTATGTGTGGACGTGGCTTTAAAAGCCATGAATCATCTTTCTACCCTGAAAAGGGAAGATTTGTTTTATGATACGTCACAGCTCAGACGTACACCGTCTGGGGGGAAAGGATATGAGAACAGATGATGACGGACCTTGATGTTGGAAGTTGGACCTTGTCCACGAACCCTTTCTCCCTCCATATTTGACCGTGTTCATCGCAGTGATCAGGTTTTTACTTTCTGGGTCCTGTCGTAATCTGATCTGGTCGTGCTGCTGGAAATGTGAATTTCTCTTGGGAGATCAAATAAAGCGTCTATCCATCTGTCTGTATCGAGGACAGCTCGTCAGTGTGCAGTTATTAACACATCCTCATGAAGATGCTCATGTAAGTGGCGGGTCGGGATGGTTAAACAAAGAGAGGAGGAGGAGGAGGAGGAGGAGGAAGAGTGACACACATCTGTGAAACCCTCACTGCTGGAGGAGAATCCCATGCATTTAAAACACCCTCCAACAGTTGCCTCCAATGAGGTGCCAGACAGCCAACTTTCAGAGCGAGCGGCGCTGTGCTGAGAAAAATGGCTCCGGGCTGCACTTAAAAAAATATGGCAATATTTCTTTGTGGAACATGGAAAGCTCAATATGTCCAACAAAGCTGCGGCTTTAAATCCTCTCTCAGTGTGAGAGATAAGCATGCTGCAGCTTTTAGCGATGACAGTAAAATGTATTATGCTCCAGCAGTGGGGTGGGGGCTGGTGTCTGTGTGAGTGGGGGGCGGGAGGGAGGGGTTGTTGACGTGCACAGTTTCACCCGTCCCCTCGTCTGCAGAGCTGCAGCTTCACATTATAGGACGTTTAAAAGCAACAACCGCTACTCGCCCTGCTGCGAAAGGTGGTCACTGAGAACTCCCCCGGGTGTATCACACACATGCACATACACACACACACGCACACCATCAGACACCACTGCAGGCGTGTTTTGTGAACTACACAGTAATGGACGTCATTGCACTTCACAAAACGTGTCCGTCACTTGGGTAAGTTCTGATTTGGTGTCCTGGAGAGAGTCTGTCCTTGTTGGTCGTGTTTGCTTCTTCTCCACATTTTGAAATGAAATGTTTTCGGAAAAGCACTTTACATGGCTCTTGTCTGATTCGCAGAATGTGGCTCGTCGCAGCTTGAGTCCCATTACACCAGCTGCCAGTGTGTTTTTAAGAACATGACCCGTATTTGACCACAGCGCGCGTGCGTATATCGTAGTGCACCGAACACAAGAACTTTCACGGCCGAGCGTTTAAATCCTGATTTGCATTGGATCGTGGTGCGCATGTGCTGAACAAAAACACTTAATTCCCATTTAAGTTACATTCAGAGTCAAAAACAACCAGTATGAAATCTTCCCCACCTCATCACACTAAATCCAATGGCAGTCACCCCCACCCCGCCAAAATAAATGAACAAATATCTTATTTTAACTATATTTCTGAAAGTCCCAAATCCATGAATCAAAATTTTCAAATGACAATTTTACACGTTAAAATTAAATCACGCCAAATTAAACATTTCGACTCTCTTAAGGGCCACAAATATATAATTACAATATATATTATAACTTTAGAAAATATACATTATTCTGACACTATTTCTTTCACTATTCTTCCAACTTATTTGTGTGTTTTTTTTCCCGATAATTTTTCTATTTTCACTATTTATTGTTTAAAAAAACACACACTCACATTCACCATGCTCCCTGCATCCGTGCTACAAATTCAGCAGGAAAAAATCTGGCGCATGCACAGTAGGTCATGTACACCAGGTTCTGGGACAGATGGATATGGAACTTTTCTTCTTCATTTCCCCAAAATGGAGGCCATCTCCTGGGCCGTCGAAGGGGAAATGGGCCTCAGACCTTTTTATTGAGCTATAATCCCATCAATAATAAATTAGTCTCAGCAACTTGGAGAACACCACCCCCCCACCCCACTTTGGGATGAGAGCTTTTTGATGTCAGGACTTCACCTCTGACCCCGATCTCTACTGTAGAGCTTAAATAGCTGCTGTTTTCTGTTTCTAGAAGAGCACCTCTCTGCTCCATGCTTGACTCAAGTGTGTGTGGATCAGAGAGTTTATGAGAGTGACTTTCACTCGAATCAGCGGCGTTGCGGTGTTGGCCGAGAACTTCCAGCTCGAACCCAACTGGACGAGGGTTGTCTCGTCAGAGAGCCAATAGACCCACAGAGAACAGCGTGAGTGCGGGGAACAAATCAAACGAGAACAGAAGTGTCTCTGTCAGGATTAGCATTAACATTAATGTTATCGCAGCTTATCCCCCCACACACACACACCCCGCCGCCATGAGTTAACTTTGAATCAGATTTGATGTCTACATGGATCACCTTGTCTTTGTAAAGCGCCACGGCGAGGGCGTGCTCATCAAAGGGCCGAGTCGCCCTCTGCTGTGTCTCTTTGAAACGTGCCACTGTTCCTCCCCACAAAGGTACTGACGTCTTTTTTCCCTTCTGACGCGATCTGGGTCAAGCGAGATCAGACGGCGAGGACAAGTCTGGTGAGGACACGCAAACGACGGTATCAGCCCAAGCTATCAGGGACCTGAACAATCAGTCATTACGGACAGATTCGAAGAGATGGCAGGATAGACTGGTACAGGACCTCGTTTCTAGGATGGGAGGTGTCACGGGAACTGAGCTGCCCACAGCCAATCCAGCATGACCAACATCTTCTCGCTAAAACTGTAGAAATCACTACAGATGTAGTTACATCACAGATGCAGACAACCGCGCACGGTCGCCACGGGGTCACATTGTGTGCGTGTGTGTGTGTGTGAGAGAGAGAGATCAGACAGAGCAGGTCACTGACTGGAAACAGAAGCAGTTTCCAGAGTTGTATCACCAATATAATGCACCAGGTCCTTTTTATGGTTTGTTATATATAAAATTACCAGTGAAAAACAACTGAAGCTGCTGCAGGAACCTCTCAGCTAGGTTTTTTGCTAATGCGTCTGCTAGCTTCTCGGCAAACGTGCTTGCTAGCTTCTGTGCTAGCCAATCTGTTATCTTGTCTGCTTGTGTCTCTGTTGTTTTTTCTGCTAACGCGTCTGCTAGCGTCTCTGCTTAAGTGTCTGTTAGCTCCTCTGCTAACAGAAAATCTAGTTCTCCCCAAACAGTGTCACTGAATTTTCCAATATACTTTCTAGTTCCACGTCCATGTAGTTAAATTCGACATCCAATAAATCCAATCCAATATTTTCTCTCAGATACATTGAGGCTTTTTCCTCCAACGTTAAGTCTTGGCATCTCAACTCTCCTCTGCACAACAAAAGATTCATAAAATCAGGATTATTTCCTTGAAGATAATCACCACTCCAAAGTCCAACATCCCCTCTTCTTACCTCTCTGTGTGACACATTGCATTTCTCAAAATTGCACTTCCAGTACACATAAAAAAAAAAAAACACACTGAAAATACCTGAAAAATACGCAATTAACTTAATATTAAGAAACTATTTTTATGTACTGTGGCATTGAGCCTGTTAATTAAACTACTTATTTTTCGAGCACAATAGAACAAAAACAAACTAGGACACCGCGGTGAACTTCTAATCTTTTCCATCTGTTGGGTTAGATAGCGTTTGGAAGCCTGCGAATCTGATAGATGAGCTTCCACCATCACAGCCCTCAACCTTGGCAGCGCTCCGTTCGACAGAGGACGACGTCGCCGGCAGCTTCAGAACCAACACAGTCTGGCTTCCCCAGCGTCATTTAGTAGCTAACGTCCACACTGGATGGCTGGTGGCCTGACAGCCCGTCAATACAATCAGACCGGTGCTAATGACTATGGGAAAGGCTACGGAGCTCCCAGAAAACAATATGTGGTCTGAATGAAGGCGCTGCTTGTGTCAGGAACAATCGATAGAAGCAATGTGTTCCGCAAAAGTACTGTAAGAACAGTTCAATTAGGGTCCAGGACGCATCGTGCGACGCTGGTGAGGATGCAGATCTTTAACGGAGGAGCGGTGGATGTACTATCAGCATGTAACAGCTACAGCTTTACCTGAAGCCACTTTATATATGAGTGAACAAACACAGCAGCGTACCTGGGCCAGACCACTGTGTTTGTTGTGGAAAGCTTTTTTTCCCCCCCTCTCCTTTCGATAGTCTCATTTGGTGCCCATCAGATATCCTGTCCACCTTCACTCGGGCAAACAATGGCAGGGAGATAGAGACGGTGACTGCAGTCCCCGGTGACTGGTGCGGTTCAGCTCCGTATGAAAGTTTAATCAAGGAGCAGGAGGCAGTGGAACGTCTCCAAGGAGAGAGGCACAGATCCACCAAGCTGGAAGCTTTGGAAGTGACGTCTCCTATCAAATTTAGAAGTCATTAGGATTACTAATAAACACCGGCCAAGAGCCTTGCTGTGAGAACGTTGCAATTGAATTGTTCCTCCTCATACGAGGTCCCACAGGAGGGGCCAGAGAGGGGGCCAGACCTTGTGGAAATTCACCAAAGGATTTTCTAATAATACCCAGCATAATGAAAGATAAACAACTGGGAGGCAGGACGGAATGATATTTAATAACTGTGGACTTCTCGCCTCCCTGCGAAACTATCCTCCCTTAACGCACCTGGGTCAATACAAGCAGCCAAATGTTTAATCTGAAGCGATAAGACAAATTATAAAGATGAAAAGCGATGCACAGGGCCTTTGCCTGGGAATAAATTCAAAGCCTCAGTGGAGCTTCACAGCCCAGATGTTTTGTTAAGAGGTGTAAAAATGATTTCCTACAAGGTCAATCCTGATCCCGAGGCAGCTTCCCAGATCCCCCATTTCAGAGTCTGTCAATATAGCCAGCAAGAGGGTCCAGTTTACTATATTTGGCACCGGTGTGGCATGTATGAGAGTCTGGAAAGACAAACGGGTAATTGGGGACCAGTGAAACACACAGCCAAGCTTTCTGCGGTTGAGGTCAACTCACATAAGTCACCCTGAGGAGGCTTTCCAAACGAACGGGATTGGGAGGGGATGGACATGCACATTGTTTGGAGTTTTTGAAAAAAAAATAAAAATACCGGATCAAGTCGAGCAGCCAGCCATTTCCTGACGGTAGCGGCAGACGTCCCCAGCAGCGGTCCCAGACCAGACGGGATCTGCAGCCCCTGCACAGGGGGGCCTCCTACCCACTAGATGTGGAGTTGATCGAATCAAACCACTCGGAAATGCAACCGCACTAACGGGCGTGGAGCAGGTCGAGTAAACACGGGGCACGACATCAACCACCGTGTCTCTGGGCGGAAGCAGCAATTTGTGTATTGAAGTGAAAACACATGTTTACTGGCACATCTTTGACACATTCCATCACTTTCCCTGCTCATTTTTGACATAAATCCAAAAAGATTTTAGCTGATAATCAGGTGTCAGAAAATGCAAATGGAACAAACAAATGGGGTTAATTGTCAGGAGAAGAGTGGCACTTCCACTTGTTGGAAGGAACGCTTGTAAGACTGAGATAAACCGAGTAAACAGAGACAGCCCGGCGCTTCCTTTCTCCACAGGTCTGGAAGGTGACAAAGGAAGAGCAGATTGTATCAGCGACAGTCCCGACAGACGCCCGACGGAATCATCCAGTCATTAAGAGTTGATTCATCTGTGTAAAGTAGGTGCTGGGAGAAACCCAGAATAGGACAAGTGACACCTCAGACTTGCCACATTCAGAAAAGCGTTGACGCTTTCTTTCATCTCTCGATAAAACTTCATTAAACCGAAATGAAATCAGGGAATTATGTTACTCTGCTCCAATAATTCAAGTAATAATTTCACACAGTGATGGAATATTAAAAGAAAAAAATGTAAAGTGATAGGATAAAAATGTAATTTAGATGAGCAGAAATGAATAGAATGGTAAGCGCAGTACTGACCATTTAAATACCTGATCAGCTAAAAAGTACTAATACCAGGTAGTAATGCAGCATATGATAACACAGCTAATCTAATCGGAAGTATAAAAAGTGAACAGACGATAGTAAACATTATGTAATAATGGTATTACTTCTTCAGTTTAGGGACGACTGGCCCCTTTCATGCCCGTTAACATCCAGACAATCAGCGAGGTCGAGCATCATACGCTTTGATCATCATTCGTGTTTTACACTCCAACTATTACATCTGAATAGGATATGGAAGAGCACAGACCCCTTAACACCAACGACATCCCCGGCGCTACATTTGGGCTGGCATTCTTTGGAGTAACGTAATTACATAACAATTTGCGCAGAAAACAGCCAACAGTTCCTAAAAGCTGAGGACAGCCATGTTGCTGTCATTACGGTAATCTCATTCACTCTGTTGCTGAAATTAGATGGAGTCTTTACCATAATGATAGAAATGTGGCTGTGAAGTACAACTTCTACTTTCAGGAACCGACTGACTTTTCTCCTGCTTCACATCATGCAGAGGAAGTGAAAAGTCTCAGCTTCCAGTAACCATTCAACATTTTCTGACAGTCGTTGCATAATTATGGTTTGCTAGCATTAATGTAAACTTTTGTCCGAAGCCTGTTCAGACTGAATCCAAATGAAAGGCGTCACAGAGGTTTTAGTTTGTCGTTTCATTCATCCCAGCTGATCTATTCTTCAAATACACTGAAATGAATTTGTCACAGTGGGCGAAAGTTTTCTCTGCCTGCCTCGGTGGACCTTTTTTCCACAGGTTTGAAAGTCTCCACTAGATCATTACAGAGGACAAGTTTGATTGTAGATTCTCAATGTCGTCGGCGTCCTGACACTGAATCTGGGGAGTTAGAAAGAAACACTTTATTAAGACGACGTTACATCAGATTTGAACTGGAAGTCTTCGGGGTGGGGGGGGGACCTGCATTTAGAGAATGAAGGAGATGATGGGGTGTGTCTGAGGGCTTTGGAGGAAAGTAGTTGAGCGTGAAGAGATGAATGATGCAATTGTGAACTCACCTCATTAGTTAAATAGTCCCTGGCTCCTCATATGTTATTTAGCTACACCGTCATTCAAGCACAAAGTTTCTCCGACGCCGCAGCCATGAGCAGTTAAATGTGACCGTGTGTGCATACTCATCAATCCTGCCGCCCGAAGGGCCGCGGATTCGCAAATCCTACATTTCTGTAATTATTCTATGAGAATTACTCACAACTACCACATTCCCATATTGGAAGGCAGACGCTCAGATTATTCTCAAATAATCACCTGATTTACATAAAGTTGATCATTACTGCGTTTGTTAGTTTGTGTGGATACGGCCCGAGCTCCAAATGGGCTTTAAAAACTCCCCTCGGAAATCTAGCACAAATACCGAATGATTAAGCTCATTTCACATGAGGGTGCACCGTGGGGGGCCTCCGGAAAAAAATACCCACAACACCTATGTGATTAACCTGTACCGCGTGTCCTTCTCGCTAATGAACGCAATGCACAAGTGTGCGTTTGATCACATGAAAAGAAGCTTCTGCTGCTCTAAAGAAAACAAAACATAAGAAGAAAAAAAACAATATCACTTGATTTCAGTAGCATAATGTCATTTAAATTCATGAGGGGGAGAACTGGAGTTGTCACCATTTCCTGACTGCCCCGCAATGGGCAGTCAGAATACTGATCTTCGTGATTAATTCTAGACTGGTAAACCAGATCTACAGCGAGAAGTTGGGTCTGGGCCCTCAACCGGTAGGACTCGGATCGGAGGGACGGTGTAAACATGAAAACAAAGAAGGTGACGTAGTCAGAGCGATGGAAGAGCTTCATTCGTCAACCGTCCACAGTCGAGGCCAAAGATCGATCCGTCTTCTTTATTTACGTGTAGCGGAGACTGGTGGGGACAACACACAGTCATAACTCTGTCATCATGTTAAGCCCGCCACAGACTCAAGTAACATCTGCCACCACTAGTAGGTGCCGAGGTTTCTAAGCTACATCTGTTGTATTTTGACATCACAATATTATTGTGGAACCGGGGTTAGGGGTTACCAATGTCAGGGTTCAGGTTAAGGTGTAATGAAGAGTTGCTCCCCCCAGCCTCACTGGGAATTAAATTTACATCTTGATTTCTAGGTGACATGAATCGAGAAGTTGTTTGGTTTATAACACGGCAGAGGTGAGAAACATCAACACTTCCCCAAAACTCATTTGATGAGCACAGGAATGGAATCCTAAAGAACATCCCAAACCACATTTTAATTAATAAGCAATTATTAATTGATTATTAACTTTCACTGCAGCACTCCACACAAATTAAAACCTTCTGCTCATCGTTCACACACACACACACCAGACCCACTTAACCGTAAAGTTAATTCTAACTCTGCTGTCCCTTCACGACAGCCAAGATTCCCATCTTGTCCAGTAGAGCTTGGAGATAATATCACAGGTGGCTCGACCAGCGGGGAAGCGGGGGGGGCAGATCTCTATTATCATCCCAAAGGGGAGAGGCAGTGGAAGGAGGAGGCAGGAGAGACGGCAATATGGTGAGTTTAGTTTCACCTGGCCTCACAGTTTGACCTCTGCACCATGTGTCAGCTCCTCCAGAAGAGCTTGAAAATAATTAAGGGGCAAAAGTCTTAAGGAGAAACAGCTTCCATCATCGATGAGGCAAAAAAAAAAAAAACGGCATCAAAAGGAACTACTTTTATGTGAACCCCCAGAACGTGCTGCAAACATCTACGAAAATGAAAGAGACAGGAGATGCACAAATCATGTTGTTCAAACCAAACTCTGACCAGAAGACAAAATGGGGACGGCCAATTGTTGCATGTGTGATAATTCAGGTGCAGCTACATAGAAAATCACTCAGAGCGTAAACCTCCACTCATTTACACCCATACTGTGATATGCACCCAATATCCATACATCCAGTATATCTCTGCACACAAGTGTCATAGGAGACTTGAAGCTTTCTTTGACAACGCAGACATGTTTTCAGCACCCTCAAGTTAGTCAGCTGCACACTGACTTCAATCTGGTCGTGGGAGAACCATGAACGGGCGGTGGATTAAGACCGGCGAGCGCCAAAACCGGGGTTAGAAGTCTGAGTGTCAAAGCGTGAAAGAAGAATGGAGGAAGAAAGGAGTGGAGGAGAGAACAGACTGCCAGAGAGTAAACTAGAGGGAGAGAGAGGGGGAAATGTCTCCTTTTCCCGCTGACCCGCTTCCTCCACTCCATCGCCCTCCACGCCCCCTTCCCCTCTGGGCAGCCAGGTGGCCGGGCTGGGCACAGACGGCCCTCCTTCCCGTCTCCATGCTGGCCCCGCTGGCCCTCCAAAACATGGAGCAGCAGTGGTGGGAGGACACCGGCCAGACGTGGTACAAAGAGAGGATGGACGAGCGGCGTTCGGAGGCCTGGCACACGCTCACCTTCCACACAAGGAGAACTGAGCCCAGCGGGCTCCTCGAGAAGTGTGGATCCATCGCAGTTCTTCTGCTCACCGTTTGTCTGAATGACTGCAAATATTTACTTTCAGACTCAGACGGGGTGGCTAACATTCACACAAATTAGAATCACACTAACATACAAGAAGTGGTGGATGTTCTTCTTCGAGCTCCTTCTTCACACCAGGCAGAAGAATCAATGGGGATCCCGTTGGTGTCAAGGGGTTCGATTAGCTTTAGGTCTATCACACAACGCATTCACATATTTTATACCGTTTCTACCAAAGGACCCAAAGTGCGTTGCGATGTTTGATCCGTCTCCACGGCCGTTGGAACAGTGACGACAGACGACACCAAACAAGGTGCCAACCAGCTCATCAGGCGCAATTATCTGATTCCTAAACAGCGCCCCCCCTGCTGAGCCGCCCTCAGACGTCAGACGTCAGCGTCTGACGGCGCCGGCTCTCCATGGCTTTGCTGTGTCACATTTGAGGCGACAACCCTTTGTCGACTTGTACAAATGGTTTCGGATCGAGTATAAACGGTCGTGGTGGATGTTGTATGAAAGCTGTCAGAGGATTCACGGCCATGGCTAATCGCTGTGACGGTTCAGACGACTGGGGCACACAAAGGAGAAAGAGGAAAGAGAAGACGGGGAATAAGAAGTAGAAGGCACGCTGCAGAAATCCTGAAGGGAAGTTTTCCACACTTGATCAGGTGAACACACAGACATGGGTGCACGCACAGCACTGTGGAAAACACTGAATCAACATTATCAAGAAGTAAAGAATAGAAAAGGAGCAGGAAAATAGAATAACTGCAAATTAATCAGGAAAAATGTATATTTGTTATTTGTGATAAGAAAGGACACCTAATCCAATCGACCAATCAGAGCTCGGCGTTTCAAACTCGCAGGGAAAGTTGTCTGAAGTCGTTGAAAAGCTGCAATAAAATTGTCCACAGGTGCATGTGCTCTGTCGCAGTTTTTCTTTGTTTTCCAAACAATGTAGCAGAGATGAGTTGGAGCACAGTGGGAATGTAGGTCAGACGCGTTCAGCCCGTCGGCACACACACATGTACATACAATGGGCTGGGAGCAGTGGAATCCTGTGGTCCGTCTTTCCTCCACACGCCTCCTCAAACAGACAGGACATGGACTTACAACCAGTCTGACCTCCCCCATCTCCCAGCGCTGGCTTCTCGTGCCACGTCTGTGCCCTGTGCATGTTTTTACATCATAATCTGTTTTCATTTGGTGTTGTTGATACTGCACTATTGTCCACAGTTCCCTTACATGTTTCAGTAAGGAACATGTAAGGGAACTGTGGACAATAATGTTGTTGCAGTTGGAACCTCTTTGGAATCTTTCATACTGTTTTCCCTGTTGTCTCCATGATGTCCAGTTTCCGTTGGGCTGTGTGGGAGCACCTTTAACGTCCCACCTTCACAGTACAACTGACTGTTCCACGCTAAATCAGCTTTACAGAAACAAAGATTTCAATTGAAATTGGGTTATTTGTTTGAAAAAACTTTCTTTACTTTCCCAGGAACTTTATCTCCATGTAAACAACAACGTTCTAGTTCTTGTAAGAAGACAGTAATCAATCCACCGACAAGCTGCCTCTACCAACGACCCGACGATGACTGCAGGACATGTCTCAGTCGATACAGCTTACTTAGGGTGAAATCATATTTCTCAGCTTCAACAGGGTACAGTGAACCCAAGGCTACCATCTGTACTTCCATGGCAGATGTCTGAGCCACTCCATCATCTGGGCGTCACTGGGCCTTCGGGGGCCATGCTGTCACTGTATCGCACCGAACACACCACCCATTGAGCCAGAGAGGACAAACCTAAGAGGTCATCTGGTGTGAGCGTGAACAAAGCTCTATTCACTCGCAACACGGACACGCAAGAGGAAAGTGAACATGAATGGAGTGAGGATGAATGGCTGGTTGTTTTTCCTGCCAAAAAAAATGAATATATCGCACCGAGCAATGTGATGACACACTGGGACATGAATCGGCGGCGATGTGGACAGCAGTCAACAGCCTGACGAGCAGATCTGCCCGAAGCGCCATTTAACCTACACGGGGCCTTTGCTTCATTTGCCCGGCGCACGATTTCGCAATGAATCGGGAGCAAAGACGAGTGGCGCAGCGGCCAAGCCACTCGAGCAGAATCACAGACGGGGAACTCCGGCAATCTGAGAAAACCAGCGTTCAAAAGCAGAAAAACAATTGCAGCCGCGTTGCATCAGTTTGATGTCAGGTCCACGGGAGCGTTGCTGGAAAATTCGTCATCCTCGATGCCAACAAGGTCCTCAAAAGTTAAAACCCAAACAATGCTCTACAAAGTGAGCTACCCTCGTAGCTTTTTTTTTTTTTTGGGGGGGGGGGGGTGGGGGGGGGGGGGCGCTACATGGAACGTTTCATTTAGATTTTTTTACTTATCTCAACCGGAGATTCAGGC
>JBBMJM010128622.1:0-10414 GCA_037832705.1 Centriscus cristatus
TGCCATTGTAGCTGCAACAAAGGAGCAGAGCCCACAGAGCTGAAACACACACACACACACACACACACACACACACATACACACACACACACAGAAGAAACACAAAGGAGAGCATGCTTCCCTTTGTTACACACTCCGTGTGTTATTTCAGCTCAGTTGCGACACCGTCGCTGCTGTTGACGTTGCATTTTCAACAAAGGCCGACGGTGGTTTTACTCAACTTGTGTGATTTGTTAAAAATCCCACTTTTAAAACGTCCAACTTGTGTGTGTGTGTGTGTGTGTGTGTGTGTTTGACCAGCAACAGCCAAACAAGTGCAGTTTGCTTATTATTATTATTATTATAAATTCCATCTTGTGTTTCCCTGATCAAGTCACATTGTTGTTTTTAAATGCCATCCTTTTTTTCTAAATAGATGTTGTTAAATTCCTTGTTTTCCTCCCCTTTGTTTTCAAAAAGGTTGAGTTGCAAGGTTGGTTGCTCAAACCAGATTGACACATTTTGCTGTTTTCTGTGTTGGCCTCCCTCTGCACCACATTGTTGCACGTTCCTCCAGCGTTCCTCTGTGGGAGCTGATCCGCTGCACATCTCACAGAGCACGTACGGTACGCCACCAACCAGTCACCGGACTGAAACGTGTTCACAAAAAGAGGCTCAGAAAATGCACAACCAACAGCAGAACGCCGGCTGGACGCGTCGGTGTGCTCGGCGGGGCTCCTCGCTGTGGCTCAGCGCTCAGATTATACTGCTGCTTAAGAAGATGCCTATAAATAAAGAGATTGTGGGCTCAAATCCTGCAGCTTCAAAACAACAACTTCACTCGTCCAAAGCACAAATCGATGGTGTCACACATCCATAGGTGAGAATGCTGAGTGTGAGAGTGCTGGAGACGGGGCAGGAGTTGTTCAGACCAGTGACCTTCACACCGGAGATGGGGAGTTGGACGTGAAGCCCACAGGTATTCACTGATCTCTGAGGGCATCTGCTGGTCAGATGCAGAAAACAAAGACAAGGTGAGGCAGTGAGGCAGTGTTCCTGACCTTTAGAAGACCCTCAAATCGCATGCATTTATTTAAATGGATGACGTTCCCAAAGACAGACAAGCAGGAACATCAAAATTCATCAAGAAATCTTGGGTTTCTCAGATGTTTTGAATAAATTCTGTGGAGGATTGAGTGACTGTTTAAGATGCAAATGTCTGATGACAGATGACATTTACATCAGTAATCCAGATCTAATCTGTCATGTTCTTTCCTCAATATCCTCTAATCTTTCCAATAAATACGGATCCGTTGTCTATATCATCATATACAGATATAGATAATCTATACAGACGCCATCAAACCCCCAAACAAACTGCCATTAACCCGTCGGACTCAGTAAATCCTCTGTAAATCCTCCACGCTGCACTTAGCCACAGCTCAGCTTAGCTCAGAATACGATGAACGTCTTATCGATACCTGATATTATGAAGGTTTATACCAGAATCACAGATGAGTGATTTCTGTTCCCACTCAGTCAATCTGAAGCCCAGTTAAACTGGGTGGAGCACCCTCGAAACATGCTGCCACAGCAATCGACAAAGGGAACATTCACATTGACATAAAGTGAGTTGTGCACATTAAAAAAAAATAAATAAATAATGAATAACAGACGGATGTTGGAAGTCTGATACATCTTTTCTCTAATCTGGGATTTAAGTTATTTGAAACAAAAAAACAAAGACTTTTAGGTCCGAAGCAGAGGCTTCAAACTTTGGTAAAATACATGTTCTTTTTTTCTTTTTCTTTTTCTCTTTCAGTGATTCTGAAGTTTGTCTGTCCCATCATCTGTACCCTGACCTCTGACCCCACAGTGGTGGTGGTGGGGGCATGGAATGCGTTTTATTTATTAGGTTTGGTTGGAGAACAGTGAGGCGGGTTCCTAGTTTCCATAGCACAAGGACAAACAGATCAACAGGGATAATCTTCAAACACTTCCAGGTTGCCGTCTGCACAATTGAATGTTACATCAGCAGAGGGCGCTGAACAATCAGATGGAAAACCACTGATGGTCTGGTTTTATTTCACTCATTTATCTGTCTGACGACTCAAATAACTGATTTATAATCTACACAACTGGCGTGAAGCTGCTGATCTCTCTGGTAACACACATTTATTTCACTATATACAGGTGTTCTATTTAAATTCCTTATTCCAAGTTTTGTTTGAATGAACTGTTGCTGGATGAGAACATAAAAACTAAAGCACTTCTGTGGTTTTGCATAAATACTCCTTTGTCTGGGATTTCCTTCAAAAGAAAAATCTAAGTTTTGGCACCCAAAAGAATGAATACATGATGTGCTGGTGGAAATACCAGTGCAACACAGCAAACTGCAACAGCTCCCCAGGGAGAAAAGGTTGATGACGTTTGAGGTTTTAAAAGCTTCACCTGGGCAGGTGTGACTTGTTCAGGCCAATCAGGAGCCACAAACGACGAAGAGCCACAAATCAGTCACTCATCCCTCACGCTGACAATTTATTTGTAAAAAAAAAAAGAAGCGTGTCGGCAGTGGAGGACCGTGGTGCTGCACATGGTTTCCGTTCAGTTCTGTCTTCGTTTGGTCAGTGACAGAACTTGTACCATAAAAACACCTGAAACTAGTGTCTGTGTGTTCCTGCTGTGATTGGCCTGATGAGTCGCACCTGAGCCAGGTGATGCAACCTCACACACTGTTGTGTTGTTAATAAGCAGCTCTAAGCTTCTATTCTCTTTGCTTTGTGTGGGATGAACTCAATAGCAACCAAGGTTTTTAGTTTGCTTGTGAGAATATATGTGAAATGTGAAAATAGCTACAACAACAAACAGCAACAAAAACAAAAAAAAGTAATAATAACAGTAACATTATCAACACTTGTAAAAATTAACAGGAGATTAATTAATTGCTGTGACTCAATCGCAAAATACTTGAAACATTTTTAGCCTCCACAGACACCAATTATTCTCTGCCTTCATCTGACAGGGCAATAAGAATTCGGGGAAGAGGAAAGAGGAGGAAATGAAGAAGGGAGATTAGCTGCGGTCGCTGCAGATCCCTGCTTTGCTGAGTAACCGCTTCTCAGCATCTAAACTTAGCACAAACACACACACACACATGGGTAATCTAAACTTTTACAATCCTCCTTCAGCAGGAACTTTATTTCCGGCTCTCTGGCTGGTTGCTTGTGTGGCAAAACATTGAGATGATTTTCAATGAATGTATATGTATTTCCTCAGGGGAAACAGGTTAGCAAAGGTTAGCAAAGGTTAGCAAAGGTTAGCAAAGGTTAGCAAAGGTTAGCAAAGGTTAGCGGTGAAAATCCACTCTTGGGATCCGCATTTTCAAACATTTGGGTTAATATCTATAACGTCTTCAGTGGTGCGACATCATGACGTTGCTGTCTTCTGTCGCGTGGAGTTGAACGGCAGCACGGACATGAGAGATCTTCTTTACCGCCTTATGGAACACCTGCTTCAGGTCCTTTGACTCGTTCGATGGGCTTCTGTGTCAAGGGGTCAGGAGTATCATACAGACAAGAGAAAGACGGACAAAATGAACACACATTAGCAAATCTACCAAAGTAAAGATCATTAAATCTGACATTTTTGGTTATTTGCTTTCTGTCAGAGATGAATGTGACATTACTCTTATGTAGTGATGCAATTAGATACTACATTAAAGGCATCTAACACACATGAGATGATAGATGAAGTCAAGACTGAATATACCTGAAATGATAAAGCTTAAAATAAAGGTTATTTTTTAACGCCACTTTCCTGTTTTATGTGAAGCAAAACTATGTTAAGCTAGCTGTCTCCTGGCTTTTTTGAGCAACAGCAGCAATTAGCAATCAAAGGGGAGATCTAAAAACAAAAGCAAAACTTGAAAGTAGAAGAACTGAGTTTTGAAATCTGGTTGTAATTTGAATGCAAAGTGTTCTGTTTTTACATTTTCAATCTCAAATGTGAAATCTCCTTCCGGTTAATTGTCCAAAAATCGGAGTAGGTCACATCTGAGATGCAAGAATAAACCAAGCTCCTCTTGAAACATTTCCATTCTACCCAGTCCCTGAAATGCTATTTGCCTAAGGATGAGTCCCATTGCCAACCAAGCAAGTAATGTTATACATTTTTTATAATGCATAACATTACCTCAGTTTTTCTTCTTTGCAAGTTCTTCCTGCCGCTGTTTCTCGGCTTTCCGTTTCTTGTACTGGGCTATCTCGGCCATTTGCAGCCCGTGGGCCATTTGCCTGTTGGGACGAAGTGAACAGCACACACTTATTTCTCACCTAAACAATTATGTATGTAGTTTAGTATACAGTCAGTCACTGTGGGGTTGTATTCTGGAAGTGACCTGACAACTGGGTTGATGGCTTTAATAATAAAGCTGATTGTAAGAGAGCTCTCCTTTGTCTGTTATAACACGGCTAAATAGCATTTTACGTCAAAATTCAAAAATGCTGACAGTGCTGGGTACCAAGTGTTGAGTCATTCCTACCCAGACTTGAGCACTGGAGGGACTGGCAGAGGTTTGGTAAATCCATCTCTCCCTACAAGCCAGTAGGTCTCCTCTGTGCCTTTTCCCTGAAAAGCCCAGAACAAGAAAACTGTATCAGCCCAGATATCCCAGTCTTTAGATCCATAGCGAATTCTACCGAAGAAGAAATGTCACACCTTCACTTCTGTTCTGCCCCTCAACTCGAGCTTGTAACCCAGATTCAGCTCCCGCAGCACCTTAACAGTGCTCTCATGGACGTGGATCCTGTAGGCTGCGACGAAAAAGAAGGTCCTCCATCCATTTTCTCCAACAAAGCTAATACCGGTAACAGCTAACACCTAAGAACCTTATGTTCTTAGGTTTCTGTAACTTACGCAGTCCACTGGACTCCATACGTGAGGCAGTATTCACGGTGTCCCCAAACAAACAGTAACGCGGCATGGTAAGACCTACTACCCCTGTGACACACGGACCTACAACACACAACAAGCTTCTATTTATTCAGCTGGACCATACCCTTTAGGTATTGCTCATTCTGCAACATACAGGTCACTTTTTACTTTAAACTCCCATTTATTAGACCCTGAAATACACCTCAACATTTCGTCACCCCTCACCTGTGTGTAGTCCAATACGGATTCTGACAGGAACATCAGGCATGTGTCTCATTTTGAAGGTTCCGACAGCACTCAAGATGTCAAGGGCCATGTTGGCTATTTCTGCAGCATGGCGGTTACCATTGGGGACCGGGACACCTGATGCCACCATGTAGGCATCACCAATTGTCTCCACCTGGACGGAGGACATAATAGCTATAGATGGGCTATTTTTGTCAAGTCATCATAATCAAATAAGGCAACACCTTGTAGACATCATGGTTTCCGATGATGGCGTCGAAAAGTGTGTAGAGGCTATTGAGTAAGTCCACCACCTCAATGGGTTCGCTGTTGGCTGAGATGGTTGTGAAGCCCACAATATCGCTGAAATAGAGTGACACATTGTCGAAATACTCTGGTTTGACTGTACCGCCCACCTTCAGTGCCTCTGCCACAGACCTGGGAGAAAGAACATGACACGTGCTTTTTGTGTTATTTTTGTATTTGTGTATTTATTTGCATTGTCCATCTTTTCATATATTGTGAATGTGTGTCTTCATTTTCTCACGGGGGCAGCATCTGTGTAAGCAGCTTCTCAGTCTTCTGCTTCTCGATCTCTAGTTCCTCTGTTCTCTCTCTGATCAGTTCCTCTAGATTGGAGGAGTATTGCTCCAGCATCCGCAGCATGGAGTCTATAATGTTGGTCTTCCTTCCCTTGTTGATGTCCTTAAACTGTGCAGAGGTGGGGAGCAGAGACAGGAGACTACGTCGTAACATTTTTACCATGAGAGCAGCACCTCAAACAGGGTTGTTTCTGTGCTCCAACCTGATCAAAGATCTCCTCAAAGCTTGGTCTTTTGTCTGGCTGTTCGTTCCAGCACTGTTTCATGAGCTGAATACATTCTAATGGAGCATAGTCTGGACTGACCACCGGACGACACAAAGGAGGAGGCTTACAGATTTTCTCGAGTAACTCTAAAACACAGAGAGGCATCAACTGTAGGCATAACTCATAGAACTGGTACTTCTTATCTACAACCATTTTCTAATCTGGTTTCTATTTGTACACAGCTCAGGGGAATTGTTTAAATCTAGACTGAACTAATGGAAGTCAGGTATAAGTGTCTTAAAGCTCAAGTGAACTTGGATACATCAGCAGTTCCAACAAATCCCGAAGCCAGGAATTAGCCAGGAACAGTTGGGATGTGTCATGCTGCAGTGTTGCGGAGATGTCAAACCTGAGGCGGACAGGTCCAGCATGCAGAATGGAGGCCCTCTGATCACCACCTCCTGCATGATAATGGCAAAACTGTACACATCACCAGGAAGTGACCCGCGGAGCCCTGGCTGCCCACTCCTCAGAATCTCTGGAGCTGTCCACAGCAACTCTACAACACACAGAAAAGCATTACCTTGGTTCTGCCACGCAACAGATGATGGGACATAACAGGATTTGTTGGGTCTTCTCTCACCATCTGCAGGCACTTCAATATAGGGGAGTCTCTGAGCCTCCAGAACTTCACTGTAGCCATAATCTGTGACTTTCAAAACAAAGCGCCCATCCACCACACAGTTGCGGGACTTCAGCCGAGAGTGGGACACACCCCGATGGTGAAGGTACTTCATTCCCTGAGATAGTAAACATGTTAATTTTTTTTCCGTGGATACCACCAAAATATGTATGTTTCCTAATGTGCCTTTCCTTCAGCGTTTCAATACATCAGCTGTGTATGAACCTTAATCAGATCCAACAGCAGAGATGACTTAAACATCCAGTCGAGTTTGACATCATCATTCAAAAGCAGGTCCTCCAGACTGCCTCTGGAGCAAAACTCGGTCACAATGGCAAACACACCGCAGTCATGGAAGAAGCCCAGGAACGTGTTAACGTTCTCATGACGCATGTCCTTCATCTGCAAACAGAGTACATCTTGTAACTTAGCTGTCCAAAAAACGAATCTTGAATCAATGGGACATACCAGCTCAAACACGTCACTGGTTTTGGGGTTGATGTTACTAAATGACCCATCAGGAAGTCGCTTCAGCCATGCCCAGTCACCCTTAAGGAGAGAAAGAAACCACAGTTTTCGTAGTTGCACAAATACCAATGAACTTTCTTCAAGGTGCTCAGACCTAACCTCAAATATGACAACATTGGAGTTCTCATAGGTGGCGGGGGATTGTATGGAGACCGGTGAGGTGACGCTACGATCTGACACACTCTTCATGCCGCTGGCTCTGCTGTCATCCAAACTCAGCTTCTGCAGAGGTTTAGCACATACGTCTGTGTTGGGGTTTATGAGTCTGATGTTTCATCTCAAAAGAAAGGAAACATCAAAACATAAGCTGACCTTGTTACTAAGCGACGGGTTTATGAACGTGACATCGGCCAGAGTCAGCAAGATCTTGTTTGGACCCCTGACCAGCCGAATCTGACTGATGCGTCGCCTGAGAGTATGCGAAAATCACCATAAAAACAGTATTAAACTCAATATCCCCAACGGACCAAGAGCATCCTGCTCGCAGTACCTGATAAAGTATATCAGCGCTGCAGTAAAAACCGAGGCAGTAATTGCCCCGAGAAAAATACTAATGGTCAAGTACAGATCCACACCTGAAATGAGCAAAGATCATTATTTTAATTTGATATTTTTTGGAGATAAAACTTCAGAAAATGTGTGTGCAGTGTTTTCTCACCACCAGAACAGAGGACTCCAGGGGTAAACCAGCAGGAAGAGTCTTTTCTGGGACCGTAACCTCGAGGAAAGTGAATTTCGCGACCCAGGAAGTGCACTATACCGACCTCCATGTCGATCCTGATATCCAGTAACAAAATTAAGTATTAACTTCGATTGAACACTAGCCGTTGAAATGAGAGTATGAAGTACAAAACAACAATCCTATGTGATATTGAGTTTGGGTTTTTTTTATCTTAGTAAGCTGAAAATGTTAATGAAACCCTTCATGGTCCTTTCTTCTACATTGACCATTTGTCTCTGAAATAACTGTTGGTACCTGTATGTTGGCTGCAGCCCCCAGGAGAGTCCATCTGTGTCCAGTATAATGTAGTCCAGCACAACTGCTCCAGAACCGTCAGATTTGATGGGATGGCTGAAGCCCTGTCGGATTAATACCACATAGCATATATGATTTGCATTGTGTAAATGATTTTACAAATAGAATGGGTAAAACATAGTTTTACCCATACCTGAAAGTCCAGGTTGTGCATGTGTCGAGCCAGGTTTCCTCCAGACAACCACTGCCTGGACTGTTGAACCCGCTGCACTGTGTGAGCCACAAAGAATATGGCGTTGTAGATGGTGCCGAAGAGAGGTGACACCTGTAAGGCAAATGATCGGATGATGTTCAAACTCTTGGCTGGAGGGGCCAGTATAATGTATAGACTAGTTTCACAGGTCACCTCTTGTGGCTTCATGGTCCATGCCACCTCTCTGTTGTCCATGGCCTCTCTGTAGGCCTCATAAAATGACACTCCAGGTGAGTCAATGGTGACGGTGAGAACTGCATCGTAAGCCCGCAGCAGTTTGCTGTTTCTTTTCAGGGCCGGGTAGCTCACATTGCGGTAGGGCAGACTGTAGAGGAGGGTGTCGAAGGGCACAAAGACCAGGGAGCCATCAGTCATCTGCATGTCATAGGCTGTCTCCAACAGGAGCTTCTGGAGTTCACCGCCAATCAGAGCTGAGTGCATGCAGAGGATCATAACTGGGACAAGAGAACATCAAGGTTCAGCTTCTTCATGTATAATATCAGTTGTTTCAGTAGAATGAGTACAACGCTTCATAAAATCCAAGCTTACCTCGTAGTTCTCTCATCTTGCGTACTTTGGCCAGAGTTCTTCTGATGCCGTGAGGTGTGTTCTCCATAACACTGACCAGTCTGACAGGGAGACCATGGCTTCTGAGGGATTCAGCAACCTACAGTAGACAGGAAAGACAAATCAATGCAATGCAATTGTTTTGTCATCAAATAACCTGACAGGGTCAACCATGTCCAAACCTTGGTGGCTGTGTTCATCCATAAGTCGTCAGAGGAGGAGATGATCCCAATGTGCGCCCACCTGAAGTAGTTCATCACCTTGATCAGGACCCAGGTGGGCCTCGGCATGGAGCGGGCAAAGGTCGGGTGGTTTCGCAAATTGTCCAACTCGTAACCAACACAACCCCAAGCAAACAATGCCTGGAAAAAAGGGTACAGGAGAGAAGATGGCTCAGCATCAGTCAGCCTCTAAAGAATCAAAACAATCTTTACATGCTTTTACTTTGTTCCACCCTTTGCTCAGCATTGAGGCAGCATCGCAGTAGCCAGGGTTTGACGGTCCAATGTACGCTGAGGCTTTGGTGTGGAAACCCACAAACTTCTCCAGTGCTCGTGATGTCTCACATGGTTCCTGGAGAGAAACCGTGTGGATGGTTCTGTGTGGAACTGCAATAGAACTTTTCCCCAAAAAAAGGTTCATTAACAGACTACAGCATATGTGGGGCCCGACCTGCAGCACAGAGTAGTCAAAGGTGGAAGCATAGGACAGAGAGGCGTCTCTGTTGATGCGGTTGACAGCGAGCTGTGCTGCCACACTTGGAAGAGCCTTGGCAAAGAGGGGGTCACATCCCCAGGGGCCAACCACACCAACACGAAACACAGCTGCCCCAGCTGGGCAGGGCAGGAAACACATGGAGACCAGGAGAAGAAAGATGAACCTTTGGAGGCCAAAGGGGAATCGGGAATGAGGGAGCATAACAGAGGCGTGGCATGGAGGTGAAGGAGATGGCGAGGGAGTGATGTGGAATGAAGAGAAAGCAGACTGAGAGCAAGGACCAAGCTCCGACGATGGCTGTCCGATCTCAGGGGCAGAGCGAAGAGAGGAGGATGAATTTTTTCCTTGGCAGGTGAAGACATTTTTGTGGGGCATCAGCTCGGATGCTTGATGGAAGGAGAGAAAGACCTGACGCCGTTGTTGTTTTTCATACATGGCCGCCTCAAGAGTTGGCAAGAAGCTGAAGGAAAACAACTCGCTGGAGAAGATACAGGTTCCCTGGAAATGGGAAAACGGGGACAAGAGAGCATTTACTTTACTTTAGGTGGAGTTGTGCAAGTAACAGACATGAACATACCTTCAATGGAAGAAGCTGTATCGTCTGAAGCTGGTAGACCGTCCATCAGCAGGATTATCTTCCTCATACATGTGCTGGATCATAATCCTCAAAGCGTAAGAGAAGACAGAACAGTGTCTTCAGTGTCTGCAAACATCCTGAAGTGAAAGTTTGTTTTCCAAATCGATAGT
>JBBMJM010128632.1:0-12931 GCA_037832705.1 Centriscus cristatus
TAATATATTTCCCAAATACATCTGACCTCTAGTTTGTACATTTCTGCCTGTTCTGTACTATTCCATACCATTCCTCTTCAATTTTAGGTGTTTTATCATTTATTTTATGTCTAATAAACTCATACCTGTTTCATAACACTGCACAGGGTCAAGACATTCATTACATTTTATTTTTGATGAGAATAATTCAGTGTGTTCTTGTGAAACTCAAACACACCATGTTTGCATGTGTTCATTTGATTGATTGATTGATTTTCAATCTAACGCATCAACAACAAAGTCACAGTATGATCGCTGCTCCCAATGTGGACAGACGTCGGTGACCCAGCTTCTGACGTTTGCGACAGGACTGGACATGGCAGTTTTCGATTGAAATCAGAAAATCACACTGTTCTTCTGAAACGGTGTAAACGAAGAGCACATGCTATAAACTGTAGTCATTCCCCCTCCTACCACCACCTGTCCCCTCTGCTCCGATTCCCTCTCCTCATCTCCTTTCTGTCATCCTCTAATCCAGATATGTGATGACGCCATCCAGGAAAGGACAAGCCTGTGACCTTCAGCGCACCGACACACTCCCTCTACACATACGTCGGTGGGTTCTCTTTCTTTAAACCTGTAATCACATCAGACTGTCCATGTTTTCCATATCGTCCACGGCTGCTGTCTCAGAAAAAGCAGGACAACACAAACTCTGACCTCCAGGTATGTTTGCGGTCTCAGCGAGCATTTAAAACCTGTGATAGCGTTTGACAGATGTCCCCCCTCTCTCTGAGGGATGATCTCTCTCACACACACACACACACACAGCTGGGACTTTGTGCATGAAAATTCCAACCTTTCATTTCTCTTTCTTAGTACAGTACTGGAGGTGATTCAGACTATGGGCAGAATGAAGTTGTATGTCTGGATGTTTACTGGCCTAAAGGAACGAGAAGCAGGCAGAAGAGAAAACCCGAATGAATTACTCATGAGTGTAAAGTGCAGGCTTTCTCCCTTCTCTCTCCCTCACTCACCCGCTTTGCTCTCCTTTTCCTCTTCCTCCAATTTTCTGTCGCCCTCTGTGTTCCGTCTACGTGTCCTCTGGAGTGCACGTTGTCCCAGACGTGTCCTCTGTGTCCAGACAGCGGAGCCATCGCTGTGGAGAGGTAGACGGACATGTTCACACCGCTCCTCTCATTTAAAGCGGAACATATCTGCCCTGGACATCAGTCGGCCGACGATTGCCGTTCTCACAAGTCGTCCGTCTGCAGTGTCCCGCGGGCCTCGTTCACCAACTGGCGTCTCAAAGTTAAGTTTTACGAGAGACCATTTCACATCAGACGCTCATAGCATTACTGAAGTGTCCCATCGTCTCCTGGCACGTTGTAAAACTCTTTTCAACATCACACATACTCATTTGTGAAACTGGTTTTGTCACATACATTGAGAACGGAACAGAGCAAATATTCATCGCTGTTTTCCATTTGAATGACTTCACAGACTTCTGACCAGACGTCCGATGAAGCATGGAACATGTTGGGTGTGCCGAGGAGGGACCGAATGCAAGAGGATGTGATGAAAAGACTGATGTGTGTTCATTCATTACCAAGGAAAATGTACAAAATAAACAGGGTGAAAACTTACAATTTAAAATCCAAACACATCCGGAATCAGGAAACACATGGCAGACAACACGGGGCAGACAAACCAACCAGACTGAGAAGACACAAACGACTGAAATCTAACGAGAGAACGAGTCACAGGTGGGAGCGCATGAGGGAACGCTGGAAGCTGATTGGATAAAACACAAACGGGTGACGACTGTTCAACATGTTTGTTTACGTCACAAACGAGACGTTCCAGACATTGTCATTCATACACGTGTCACATTCACGTGAATGAAATAACATTAAACATCCATTTATGTGTAAAATGAATATTTTTTTAAAATCTCTCAAATTCTGTTTAAGTAAAATCGAATCGCCTGTCTTTCAGTCTTTCAGAGAATTACTATAATCCAACCACACGTTTGTCTAGTGAACCATTTGTGACAATAATTCAACGTGTGATTAAAAAGACATGACTCATTTTCTGAATGTTTTCTTCATGCACACGTGAGGTGCGGTAACACAACACCAGGATCTTCTATCTGATTTCCTCACATGATTACACAAGTAGCTCCAGTGTAATGAGAAGAGGATGTGTAGTGAACCACGAAGTCGCTGGCTCGTCCCGATACAAACCCGGCTCCTCCAGCCCGTCTGCTTATTGCTCTTTTCTCAATTCTAACATCTCAGATGGGAACACAATAGAGATTCCATCTAATATACGATTGGAAACACATAAATGTCTGTTTATAATCAGCTCCTGATGTTTCCCCCGAGGTAATTCAATTCTAAAAGTGATATTTCATTGACGTCTAATGGCCATTGACAGTGTTACATATAATGGCTCCGATGTAACACCATCTCCGGTGTCATTCCAGTAATGAGAGTGTGTGTACGAGCCCATCCAACGGCGCAACTTGAGCCTGTGTATTGAAGCAGTGACAGAAACCGGGTGCTGTTAAATCTCACATCGAATGAAAGACAGACGGGAAAAAGCCCTATGCATTCAATTTTCAGAATGGGAGCATATAGGTCCATTTTTTTAACGCCCTTTATCTTTAGCTGCGATCCATTCCTTCTCCTTCCACATGCAACACCATCATCACTTCCTGTTTACCATTGATCAGTCAGTTTGTCATCTGTGTGCCATCGGAGCCGCCTAAACAAACACTTACAATAACAAATAGCCCTGGGTTCGGTGACGACAGCTAAATAGCCATCAATAGTGGGGGAAAGCCCATAAACTCCCCGTCTGATAGATCACTGGGGTGTGCTTCGCCGAGACAGGCATGGCCGGAAAGAAAAGGCCCTAAGAGAGATGGATAGAGAGCAGCGACTTTACAGATGCAGGACGTGATTGAGAGCACAAACAGGGAAAGTGCGGAGCAGACAGATGGATGGAGTCTGGCGGGCTGGAAAATACCCCCATCCTCTACCCGGGAAATGTGTTGTCATTAACGTCACCAGAGGCTTGTTTTCATGCTGCAACAAAAGTTGTGTCGCTGATCGTGTCGTGGAGGCAGCAGACATCGACATGGCTGCAGCTCCGTTTCTCTCTACTGGTGTCTACGATGAGAGCAGCAGGCGTCAGCGCGATCACAGCGCCATGTGATTAGTTCCTCTCGTGATGCTCCTTGGAACGTCCCTCCTTTTAGTCCGAATGCTCTTTACTGATATCGCCTGCTCTTTGTCTGCCTCTAACACTCATTGTCAATCGAATTACTCTGACCATCTGCAGAGTGGCTGCGTGACACCACTGGGATGGATAAGTGGGGGATCTGAATGCACAATGTAGCAAGCCGCTTGCAAACTCCTACCGACAGTCAGAATGTTCTTCATATCCAGACAATACTTGAAGTGCACTGTTTCAAATGCATTTCTCAGCTCAGCTGTGCGCGCGCTGTGTGCGCGCCTGTAATTGTGCATGTGCGTCTTCAGGGTGTTGAATAAGTAATGCAGAGGCGCCTAATGAAAGATAATGTCTAGTTAATGATCTGTCAAAATGAAGTGTTTGGTTATTGAAGAAGGGATCATCCCGGGCTTTAATTTACACCCCGTGACTCATACTGGATCATTTTACTTTGCCACAAAGTGAGCACACACTCACACACATAGACATATACATATAATAACAAATACAATCAGGCGTATACAAAAAAAATAAATTCAAAGCAGAGCGTGTTATTCTCAGGCTGAGCTCGGCTGCTGAAGGAAAGCAGCGCGCGGATTAAGCAGAGACGGAAAGCGAAAACAGGCAAACCACTAATAAACGACCAATCACGCCAACAGCGATGGTGGGAGGATTAGCTCCCCCGTTTTTGCACCACAAATCGTTATGAGGAAGAGCTCTCACCACTAATCTTGGCAACCCCTTTTCTTCTCGGTGGGGCCAAGTCCTGTGAGAATAACGTGGAAATATTCCCAGTAATGAGTGCTGATATTTGCTGTCAGTGACTGGGGCCGGAATCTGGGCTGTGTAAAAGCACTTTAACTGCAGCATATAGGTTTGGGATCCAGACGAGTGTCTGTCCAACACACTCTTTTCATTATCGAGTCATCTTATTCTGTTATGCAAATATGCATTCACACACTGACAGTTTCTCAACCTGTTTGCATTTTACGGTGACGCACAAATCATCAGTATTGGATGAGCTGCTGGCGGGAAGCTCAGACATCTGAAAGAAGAGCAGTGAGTCCCCTGTTACCGCGTACTGTAAGAGGGTGGCGCTGTCTGCAGCAGGCGCAGAGGCTTCGACATGACATGACTTTGCGCAGCTATTCAGTGTCAGTACCCAAAGATTCAGCAACATCATAACCCGAAAATCTCTGCAGCTTCAGTTTCAGCATCTTTAAACGCCACATGTGTGGAAAAACATGAATTACAACTGATGAACGGCAACTGGGCAGAAAGAGCAAGAACCTTACTGGTTGCTAGTTACATAACATCAACATTATCTAAGCAGGACGTCCACTCGTGGTTCATGATCCTGAACCTTCCAATTACAGTTACTCATTATCGTCCGGGCCGACAGCGCGCCGCTGATCGCCGGCTGATGTGGTGCATACGCAGCACAGTGATGACCTCTGCTTCCAGTGGGAATCCCACACACACAAAGCACGCAGGCCTTAACTCATTTTTCATGAAGCATATTTTCCAAGGTGGATGGGGCCCAAGTGCGTGTGAGGTCTTGTGATTATTTTAGTCTGAAACACAGCCACGTGTCGCCACCGTGTCTGTCAGGACTGTATGTGTGTGTGTTGTATCTCCTGCACCAAACAGTAATTTATGTATACGCCTCCCGGTTTACTTTGCTCATTATTCTTTGTAAAGCACAAGACTCAAAACTTCTCTGCGGTCTATTGATTGAACAGAGACTGTACATTGTAATCAATGTGATGTGCTTGGACATCGGACGCTGTGCGCCGTCCCACAACTGGCATTTACTGTGTGGTCGATACCATTAGGAAGGAGGGGGTTGTCATTATTTGAATGTGTCTTTGATCAACACACGGGAATGGAACGGAAGCTGCACCTGTCTCAGATACTGGCACCAGCCCACCTGCAAAACACGTCAATAGGAAGTAGTCTGACTTTTGATTGTCAGGTCGGGATTGTTCCCCATTATTTCCCAGTTTCTTCCCAATGCCGCCCAAAACTGAACAGAATTGTTTGTTTGACCGTAACCGGATCCCGATTCAGACTTTGAGCAAATGTATTTTGCATTGACTTGAAGTTACTGAGACACTTCAAGATGCGAGGAGAAGAGCTGCGAGCGATTGTTTACTGGTCGAAGGGAACGCTGGTATTGAAAAAATTAGAGCAGTATTTGTTGCCGCCTGCAACAATAAAAGAAGCAGGAGTGTTGGCAGAGAGGACATGCAATTATGTTTTTTTTCTAATTTAGGAGCAGAATGACAAGAACTGTAATTCTTGTGGAAAACAAACATTACAAAAACACAACATTGAGTAAATCACAGTTTTTCGGTCGGTGGGACAAACACACGTTACAGTAAATGGTTTTAAAAGGGAGGAAACTGCAACCACAATATTGAAACTCGGACTCATGGTGAGTCGAAGCAGGGATTTGTAGGACGTGTGTTGTGGCGAAGGGCAGCCTTCCCAATCAATACACACACACACACACACACACACACATCAGATATTTATGTCTGATTGGGAAGAAGCACCACAGAGGCAGTTTATTCTCATAACGTACATGCAACATAAAGTTGGAAAGCTGGACAACAGGTCTAATTTGAAATCCTGATTGATTCCAATTTGCCCGGAAACATGAATCAAACCAGAAAAAAAAAAAGAATGAAGTGTTAGAATATATAAATATATTATGTCTAATGAATGGAATTTCATGGCGAAATGAAATTAGAAAATCAATCATATCAACTGATCGAGACAACTCAAGAGATGGAGGGAATGAGAGGACGAGGAATGATAGAAGGAAGAAGGGAAGACAGGATCGGGGTGGGGGTGGGAGAGGACGACGGAGTCGGAGAACGATGCAACAGCAACATAAGCAGAGCTCAAGGCTCGACGTGACAGGTAATCACTCACACACACGATGTGATCTGACCACACACACACCCACACATTGTAAATTCCAAACTGGTTCTTGTGTGCCCAAATTGTCTTCCCCATCACAAAGGACACGTTAACGCTGAGAGGAACCTGAGGGTTTGCAGCTCTTGTTTGTTACAATATCTGTCGGATTACAGCAGACAGGTTCTTCACTTCATAAATATTGATGAGTCACTTTCAACCTCACCGGTTTCAGGCATTTTTGGCTTCGCTACAAAAGAAAACGTACATACTCAGGGTCAACAGATTCAGCGCTGTTGGTTGAGAAGCAGATGAAGGAATGAACAAACAAAGCGCTCACAGTGTTTTCGTCTCATTCGTCGGAGCACACCTGGGCTCTTACATACATACAACATGTACAGGACGTGTCTTACACATGAACTACTGACAGACACACACACACACACACACACACACAGTGTATTAATGTCAGTGCACACGCAGCTGCAGGCGTTACATAACCGAGCCTGTCCTATGAAACCAGGATCCACCTCCACCTCGGCGGTGAAATGAGGGATAACGAGATGCTCTGATGTCGCCTGAAATCACTCAGAGAAGTGTGTAAATGAATCCTCCCGCTGTGTGTGGGGGCAGAGCTCAGCGACCGGTCTGCTGGCGGGAGGCTGAAGGTCAAAGTCAAACCTAGGGAGAGGAAACTGTGTGTCAGCTGTTCAGAGAGCGTGTTTTTATTGTTCCAGGATCACCTCTGGAAGAAAAGAGTTATCAAAGTCACAGTTTCCCTCGGATTGTATTCACTCTCAGGACCGTCATCTGGAATTGGAGCAGGAGCAGCGTGCTTCATGTTTGCATCATTTCGGATTTCGTGAGGCTGCGCGCTTTGCTGCCGTTTATATTTAGGACGGCGGCTACAGTCGGTCTCACAGGTAGTCTCTGATTATTTCAGTGAGTAAATCTCAAGATATTGCGGTTTCCAGCTCATGCAAAGGGACAAGAAAACACAGATTCGGTGGTCTTTAACTCCATTGCTATGGACGTTCAATCTCCCCGGATGCTGAAGCTAAGCTGGCGCTCTGGTGGTTTATTGATTCTTTGGAAACAATTTCTTTCACAGGGAAAAAAAAAACATTTCAATTTTGAAAAAATGATCTTTTTGCCCCCAAAGGGTAAACTGTATCAGTGGGACTAAAAGAATACAACTTCTTAATTCACATCTAACGGCAGCAGCGCTCCGTCTGGTACTGGTGGAAGAAGGATGTGAGAATGAAAGGGAATAACGACACGAGGATGATGGAAGAAGGCACTGGGAGGACGGAGAAGCTACCTGGAGAGTAAGCGCTGAAGGGAACGGCACATCAGGAGGCATTAAAGACGTGGAGGATGAGTGAAAGACAGACTGAGGAAAAGGAGAGAACACAGACGAGGCACGAGGGGGATTTCATGACAGAGAGGGTGGAGATGTGTGTGTGGGGGGGGGGTGACAGAGGTGGAGTACAAAGAAGCAGTTAGACAAGACATCAGGAGAAACACCCGTATTTACTCTGACAGAGGTTTTGCACCGACCGGCTGAGAGAGCAGCAGCACACAGCTGAGATGATGAAATGATCGAATTCACTGAAAAGGTGAGTCGGCAGGAAGACACCAGTCGACACTGGCAACACAAACACTGGTACCGAAACACAGCTTCACACAAGGGAAGAGCCTCCAGACATGGAGGTGACACTAAATAAGAATTCAATAGGAAATGAACATTTCATTGAAACGCGGCGTTCGTTTCAGGTCTGTCCCTTTACACTCAATCATATCAGGTCCGTTTGAGTCCTGCAAATCCTCATCAGACTCATATCCACAGCCGCTCTGACTTTGAAGTTCACCGTCCCTGAGTTCTCCACCGGTTTCTAGCTCCATCCTTTCCCCTGAACCCCGACTCCTGCTCCTCCCCAGAGGTGTCGAAGGAGCAGATATCCCCCCCCCCCCACACACACACACACACACACACCCTTGATAAACGAGCCGCTGGAGAGGGAAGGTTCCCTTCTGACTATTACACATGGAGAGGACTGGGTCGTGGAAGAGGAAGGGAGGGATGGAGGGATGGGGGGGGCTGGGGGGGGGGCTGATAGCAGCTGCTCGCACAGATGAAAGTGGAGGCTGGTCACTGGCCTGTGAAATACAGAGAAAGGAATCACTGAGGTTCTCTGAGACTGTCGAAGGAGACAATCCTCGCCCGAGTCTCGGAGCCTGTCTGTTATTGTGACTAAATCCTGTGTCCTCCTGGAATGACGAGAGGGAGAAAGCAAGTAGATGTCAGCTAACAAGTCTCCATCCGTCTGAGCTGTCAGAGCCCCCCCTGTTCCTCTGGGTGTTCCGTCACTCTGCAGGGCGAACGAACTAACGTGTCAATCATGAAGTCACCTGACCAACCTGCCAGCTCTCGATTGCCTGTGGGGGGGGACGGGAGGTAAAATGGCATGCTGACGGCACAGAGGTGTGCGCCGGAGCCATTTCCACGTGGCATTTACTCAATAGATGTGCTCACTGGCCTTTGCACGATTTTTTTTCCTTGCGGCAAAAAGGGATTAATTTGTCGAAATTACACAGGGGTGGGATTGTTTCCTGTTTCTCACAATGTGAAAAAGAGATTATTTCTTCCTCACCCGGACTCCGTATTTCAGCGCTTTGTGACCACCCCACTGCGCCCTCGGCGAGTGGCTCCAACACCAGCATCGATCGTTCCCAAGAACCTCCAGCCGCAATCATCCGGTGATCTCCGACAGCTGAGCGTTCACACCTTTGCCAGGTGTGTGATGGACTGACGGCGCTTGTGTGTAGTAAAAAACATTATGCTGATCAAATAAAAGGAGCGCCCACGAGAAAACACGCCGAGGCGAAACCCTCTGGGGGCGCAAATAGAGCAAATCAATACGTACGCACAGCTCCAGGATGAAGATCTTCACCATTAACAATCAATTTCAATCTTCTCCCTCTAAGCCAACTATAAGCCGTGAACTATCCAGGATACAGCTCGTAGCACCTCTAAGTCAATGATTTATGACCTTTGTATTGTCGGCTCTCCTTTGCAATAGTTAGACAAAAAATATGAAGGAAGCCACGACAGAAGAGGCCATTTCATTCTCTGGGACCGTGTTCAAGCATGACAGAAGAATAAAGGGTATTGTGAGATGAGAATGTGAAATGAGAAGTAAGAGTTGTAGAAAAGAAGAGAAAGGGTGAGAAGGTAGAACACAGACAGGACAGGACAGAAGGATTGAATTGTGTTGGAACGTGTTTCCAAACAAAGGAGGTCTCCCGACTCGACGTAGACGACGAGAGGATGTCGCCTGCGACTGCTCAGTAATCATGTCTAATTATTGTTGCCAAAGCTCAAATCCCTGCAATCACACTGGGGGTTAGTTACACGTCTGCACTTCGCTCTAATGGGATCAGCGTGATTGGAAATGGAGGGTTGTCTCTGGAACCCCGTCTATCGGTACCGACACACAGACATTTCTAACATATGACGATGAGTCATGTCACGCAGTCCATCTGTACAGTGAAGGGTCCAATGAAACACAACAACAACAACAACAGCTCTCAGTCTCGGTGAAACTGAAACCGAAAGACGATGAACAGGGAGTTCAGTGATTTGTGAGCATTGAAACAGATCAATATCAACCCATCCGTAATGTCCAACACCAGTTAACGATGCATACTCTGGCTCCCGCTCAGTGTGTGCGATGATAAACCTGAGGTTTTGAAGGTCTGGAGGGTTGTGGAGGGGAACATAGAGGGGAACATTATGTGGATGTGTCGTCGGGCATCAGCTGACATTATAAATAACATACGTTCCTTTGGAAAACGTCAGACTCTGCTGCATATATGACCCACTCATGTCAGATATGTCACATGTCCACGTCCGAACCGTACGTATTAGTAATCCAGTAATCCTAATCCAGAATCACATGTATCCACTGTAAATGTGCACACATACAATTCAAATGCTATAAATAACCACACATGATGTCATATGCGTATTACATTCACAGTGTGTTTCTCTGCTGCACAGTTGTATAATAATATATAGTTGTATAATTACACCTTCTGTTTTTGTTTTTTTGGGGTTTTTTTCATCATCTGGTTTGATGCTAATGTGGGTTTGACTTAGTACCTGAACTGTGTGCAGTGACCATAATCTCATCTAACAAAGTTAGTCGGATGCTGTGAAAAATATTCGACAATATTTGACACATATCACAAATCAAAAGCAAGACACATAAGTTCAGAGATTCACATTTACATAAATTAACTTGCATTAATGACAAGCATGAGGCTTCTCACTGAATTTTGACTTCACCTTTAATAAACCCTGATATGTTACTGGGCAGTTGAATGGAACTTTATGAACGTTCAAACATGAAGGTGCATGTGCACCTGCGACTCAGAACGTGTGAAAATAGAAACTAAATGCAGAGAAGCATCAATATTTCAACCTTCTTCGTGCAGTTCATGCAAAGTGAATGACTTGGAATCTTTATATAAAAGTGTTTTTCTCTCTGTTATGTTCTTAGTTTTATCCTGAGTCAGACAAGAAGGAAACAGCAGCAGAACAAGCGCTCGTGTGGCTTTTTTTCTTCCCACTCTGTCCTGCTTGCGGCAGCTGTGTGTGAGTTTAAATGGCTCCTGCACTCTGGAAACATCCAGACGTGAGGTTAGCCTAATACAGCGTAAAAGATGCAACTCATCAGCTGAAGTGACTGCGCGTGCGGCTCAGCTTTTCTCCAACCACAGCTCCTATTTAACGCGGCCCGACAAGACCTTCACACACAACGTTTGCTCTGTTTGGGACTCGTGCATGAAACTTTAAAATGGAATGCAGTTAGTTGTAGAGAAGTAGATTAGTTTTTTCCATGAGCATAAAATTATGTAAAGCTGCATTTTTCTGAGCTAAGTGCTTTCGCCCTCGGGGTCTGACGTCCACATTTCATTAAAAAGAGGAGGAAAGGGTGAAAAAAATCCATTGGCTTTGCTCAAGTGACACAAATCGAGGCTCGGACATTTCTGTCATTTATCAAAAAACACGATAAATCTTTCTGATCCTTTTTATTCTTGTCTCCGAACAGACTGATTAATCCTTTCATCAAACCAGGCTCCTGTGGCCTCACCGCGTAACATCCTTTGTCCACAGCCGCGTTTAAGCCTCGCCGGGCGCCATCACAGTTTGAATACAGATAAACTATTCAATAACACGATCTGCCCCTGAGGACGGCATCAAGTCGTCATCTGTCGGATCGAGTTCGCTCGACACACAAAAAGACAGAACCTTCGGGTTCCGTTGGCGCCACGTCTTGTGAGAATATCAAAGGCAGCGACCAATTTTCAGACAGGAGGGATGAAAGTACAAAGTAAGGAAATGAGGAAATGAAGAGTGAGTGAGAGCGAGATGACACGGCAAAGTGAAAGACGCCACGAGGCAACTACACCGATCTCAGGAGCGAGATGGCTAATTAATCTCCCGGTAGGAGGGAAACGTCAAAATACCACAGACCCAAGACGACACGGAGCCGGAAGAGGCGGAGGTGGGCGAGCACATCAACAGGAAGAGAGAACAACGGCAAAATATAATGAGGGAAAAGAAAACGAGCGTGATAAACAATGACAGAGATCACAGCGTTGAGGATGGAGGAGTGTCGGTGCTGCTGCTGCTGCTGCTGCTGCTGCTGCTGCTGCTGCTGCTGCTGCTGCTGCTGCTGCTGCGCTCGTCGGTGGAGGGAAATTCAATTAACTTGACATCAGACTGCAGAAATTCTCATAAGAAGTATCCGTAATGGAAAGAAATGCAAAAAACATCATCTTCAGCCCCCGACTCAGATAAGATTCCTCAGGTTCTGTCGTGGCCCTGCTCCTTCAGGACAGATTCTACAGCTGCATTATCATTGAAGTGTCATGTTTTACCACCTGCAACTCATCAGTACGTTGTAGCATAAGACGTAATTGAGACACTCCACAAATGATCCCTTCCAGCCACATAAGTTCTGACGCAAGAACACAAACATCTGCTTCCACATGAGACGACTTATCGATAAGTAATGAAGTATTTGTTCACGTTCACTTTCCTCAACCAGCTGGGTGAAGTCGAGAATTAGACGGAGGGTGAAGGTCAGTCAATGAGAGCGAGCTGACAGGTGGGAGAGCCGATGAGAAGCTGCGTTGAAGCCATGATGGAATCCGTTTCACCTCGTTCCTGACTCCCACCTCCAGCCGTGACCTCATCCAAAGTTTGTTTGGAAAAAAACACTCACCGGATAAAACAGCAGATGATGAAGTGATTGTCTGTATCTGAGGTCATGTTTGTGTTTTTCTGAAATCTGCAAATCCGCCAGCCTGCACCGGGTCTTACAGCACCGATTTCACAGATGAGGGATTTACTGCTGGGTTACGCAGTTTCCAACGTGGTTTCACAGATGCTCCGATTTGTGTGGTGAACCTCTGCGATCGGCACAAAAACAAAGCGGAGCCTTTAAATAGAAATAGACGGAGACAAACGGGACAAACAGGAAGTCGCACCTTCCCTGACGTCTCATGAAGGATGAACTGTTTTGCCTCTTGTTTCCTGTTCTCCTTTCTAACGGACGGATACATTTACACACACACACACACACACACACACACACACACACACACACACACATATGCTGGGATTATGAATATTTTGAACAGTCGGCTGTCTCGGGGGAACAAAATCTGTGCGTGTGTGTGTGTGTGTGTGTGTGTGTGTGTGTGTGTGTGTGTG
>JBBMJM010128642.1:0-12931 GCA_037832705.1 Centriscus cristatus
GTCGTCTTTGATTAAACAGCAGAAATACCTCAACCATACCTCACATATTCTGACATCTTTAGAACCGCACATTAACTTTGATGAGAACATCAATAAAACCTCTGTGTCTTGATTATTTAATTACAAAGATCAATACTTTTTATAGCTTCGTAAAGAAAAGAGGAAATATTATATCGTTAAATGAGTCGGTTCTGTGACTGGTTCCGATTTATTCGAGGAAAAAACAGACAAATTTGATCTTTCCGACAGCATTTCTATTTGTTTCTGAAACAGAATCGTCTGGACTTCTGGTGTCCGAGCTGAGCGAAGTGTAACACACAGAGAAAGAGTCACTCAAAAACAACGATGTGTATATTACATATATAGATCATATTTATTCAATGTTCTTTAGTATGATAAAACACAACATAACATAGTCACATATCTGTCAGTTCAGGTATCACACACTCTAACAGGGCTTTTCTTTTTGTGTTGCTTTTACTTCCATACTACTACTACTTATTATAATCATAATAAATTATTTTATTTTATGTAGACTTGACACTGACTTTGCCCATCACGTGCGATGAATACGACTCTCTCCTTCCGAGCCAGCCGTCCTCGTGCTAATATTAGTCGGACGGTGTGTGTTGGTTGTGAACAGCTGCTTGTTTCTTGTTGGGCTGATAATTAGCCAGTAGGATGTAGAAGAATGTCTGCACATGGCTCCGCTCCATCCTCCTTAATGCTGCTGCTCTGAGACTGATACTCAAGGGAACGTTGGCTCCGCTCATCCCCCCCCTTCTTCATCAGCTCTCCTTCTCCCATCCAACATCACAGATGCCAGGAGATGGGAGACAGGAATAGTTACTCACTGTCGTGCTGACATCACTGCTGCAGATGGGCAGAACGTACGTTCGTGCACTAAACTAATAAGACCAGGTGTTCTGTTACAAGAGCGCTACGTTGAACATGAGCCCGCGTAAGGAAATGCAAACTAATTAGCAGTTAAGTGCACGTAATGTGCACCTCGCCCAGTGGCGGGGATGCTTGTAATATGTGTTCGTTTATGACACCCACTCAGTGCGGGCTGCTCAACAGCAAACTGTGACAAATACACGTTCCCTGCAGCGTAATCTACATGAGAAGGTCAAGAGGCTCCGTAATTTATCTGATGCTAAGTAGAGGGAAGCTGGACCAGTTGGGCTGCTGCTAAACGCTCTCACAGGAAACCCTGTTGCTGCAGAGGGCTCCTTTCCCTTCTCTGGTCGAGGCAGAAGAACATCGGCCTGAGGTCAGTGAAAGCGTGGAAGAATGAGACGACTTTTAAAGAACTTCTACACGTGCTACACGTCATGAGAAAATGTGAATTAAATAAAACCTGACATGACTTGACATGATGTGTCCCAGTAAAGTCTGCAGAGATCATCAGTTTTATCTCAATCTGGTCGGGGCGCCGGGGCTGCAGGAGGCAACCGCTTCATCTGGCGCTCAGTAACGTGATGTTCTAGAAGACACGCTGTGTGTTTGAGTGTGCAGCCTGCAGTCCCCGTCAGGACGAACCCGTTGACTTGGCTGAGGCACTTGAGCGGTTGTAGGAGCATTCAAGTCGATGCCTCTTTGCTCTGCGCTTGAACACAACACAATGTCCATGTGCCTGGATTTATTGACACCATTTATACAGTCGAGTCCCAACAACGGTTATCTCACTTGCTTGTGATAAAAGCGAAGAAAAACTTCATCTTGAGCAGATCCAAGGCTACATGTGGACGGTCTTCTGCCTCAACTGGCTGGAGAGAGAGACCGACATGGAAGGAAGGACAAAGAGACACAGAGAGAGAGAGAGAGAGAGAGAGAGGGAGAGAGAGAGAGAGAACCTCATAAAAGGAGCAGAGACTGTTAAATACAAGGACACAGACAAGGTCACAGTCTCCCTTCAGTCAGACATCTTGAAACATTGTGATGATACTTGAACTGTCTGGAGCTTGAGAAAACAGCGGCAGCGTGGCAATTGTAAAATGATTGTCACAAGCATCATAACATTTACACCAGAGAAGAGAATGTGAATGTACGCAGATACAAAGACGATGTGTGTGTTCAGGGATCTTTTCTACTCAGACGACACTTATCCAAGGTGCAAAAGTGCATTGAAGTCGTTCAATAGCCTTTAATGTCTGGTGAAGGATGCCGGCGCGGGAGCCTGAAGCCCTTCAGGAGGCTGCTGGTGCAAACACTTCATCCACAATTCAACAGAGTCCTGCAGAGGCAGGAAATGACTGGCTGTGGTGGCAAACTGCCGCATCGTCAGAAGTTTGAGCATACGGATGTACTAATGTCCGTATCCCCTTTGACCTGGTGGTATCTGACAAATGTACAGTATATGTCATAGATATCAGGAGACACTGTGCAAGCCCTTTCAAAGTAAACGTGGAGTGATCAGAGTGTATAATTATCATCTGTGTCGGAGACGTATTATATTGAAGAACATTTCCTGATGAATGAACGTAACAAAATCGGAGTGAGTGCACATTTATTTTCTATGCCAAATGCTGTCATGACACGAATACAAATGCATATGGAATCTTCCTCAAACTATGCATTTATTACGGTTTTCCAGGCTTTTTTTGTTTTTTTTCCCCCAAAGCAGTCTTGACTGCCAACTGAAATCTGAAATGATTCAATGACTCGGCGCTTTATTCTGCTCTCTGAGCTTCATGTGTCTGTGTTTAACACGAGCGCTCCAAACCAACGTTATGACATGGACATGCTGTCACCGAGCTAAAGCCCGTCACCCTGAGGGTCGATCACTAGTTACACGGTGACCGGATTCATCACCGTCACATCAGACGGTTCTTTGTGCTCGGTCGCAAACAGACGGTTGAACCGGACAGACGGAAACAAACACGACCTCCTCGGCGGAGATGACAACCAACATTTGCCGTGAAAATATCATGTTTCTATTCATCACGCTTGTCAAATAAGATGCTGCAGGATCACACGGGTATTAATTGTGAATTCTGTTTTCAGGCAGACGTCCGGACTAATTCACAATAATCGGACGCATTTAGTCCGAATCACGGTTTTAACACTCTGACACATTTGTGTTATTTTCTGAATAATTTCATACAGATGAAGGTTTTAATGAGTTGTCCTCGCCGGTGATGAATGATTCAATGATTTGAAGTCAACATCCATATGCAGGTCTAGAAAGGCAGAATGTGTTGCTGAACATTCTCAGAACCTTAATACTTCATTTGGTGTTTGACCGTGGATGATGAACACGCTATGAGTGCATCCGACTTTATTGGTGATGAACATCTGTAAAGTCAACTAATAGACATTGAAAGTTTACAGTCACATTGACAAAATGTATATTTATATGTTGACCCTCTGACAATGAAATCAATAACACGTTTTGGAAAATGAAATAGACGAAAGCTGCACCTCAGCTGGTCTGTCGCTGAAGTCGCTGAGCGCTGTAACTAATTTAAAAACATGTTAAAAGCTCGGAGTAGAAATGTCTTTAGCAAACGACCGACAGCGCTGCAAAAAAACCCTACAACTCAATCCGATCTGTGTAGATCTGTAGTGTTTTATCTGCATTCCCGGAGCGTCATGTCTCATGGATTTGATGAGACTGAAGCTTGTTAACACAAGCACACGACAGCAGAACTCCCCCTCCTTCAGGAGGGACAAACCCAGTTTTGCCCTCGGTTCACAATGCACAACGAGCTCCGAATTAGATTCAGGAGAATGAGCATCTGCATGAATACATCATGAAGCTATCGAAGTGATGTAAAAGGGCATCGTGAGTAGAAACTAAGCATGATTGGAGATGAGATACGTTTACGAGGACGTCCGCAGGACTGCAACCAAATGACAGCGAGAAGGCAGCCGGGAGGACTCGTTTATGTCGGCCAATGGGAACGTGTCATTGTCCGCATGGAGATGAATGGGACATACTGAGATACTGAACATAACTGTTTTCATGAATACATCTGTTGTCAAAGTCCATTCCTGACATCAACCCCACCTCATGACTGGTGTTGCTATGACTACAACATTACAAAAAAAGGGCACATACAGTGCTTTTATTTTTTTATATGTGATGCTACATCTTCACAGACTACTTTGCATCCCTTAATTTATGGCAACAAGAAACAATAGGATTTTTTCTTCTTTCTTTTGTGTATTCAAATGGCGTTGGACTGGTTTTCTATGGGGAACTAAAAGGGCCAACGACAAAAATATAAATGCAAGACCATTGTCAAGACCATTGTTGTCTTTACACACAAACTGTCTGGTCACATCATGATAACCTACATGTTAATAATTCAGAGGAGCTGATGTCTGCCTCCTCCTGTGGCGTCCGGTTATGTCCAACACAGATCTGTGATGTCAGAGAAGGCGAATGGAACTCAATGTGCACGGTGGTTTCATTTAGGTGTGACCCAATCAAGAGAGTGAACCTGCCCTGGGGGTGGAGGGGTAGAGGTGGGCTGGGGGGTCTGGGCCCTCCGAGTGCTCTTGTTGTTCAAATGCGTTTCATCGTTCAGTTTGATAGCTTTGTTTTGCTCGTGACATCATCCTCTGTGTGCGTCTTCCACCGGGTTGAAACACAAAGGCAACCGGCGATTCTTTTTACTCCTTTTGTTCCAATGCGCTTCATCCTGAACAATGTGGTGCTTCTGTCATCATCTTTTAAATTGCCCAGGTTTGTTTTCTGTCTCGTATAGTAATAATGGGAACTGCTGACTGAGGAATTGATTAAGAATCCAAAAAAGTGCTTCGGCAACTTCAAGTGATTACACTAAAGTTCTAAGAACAAAAGCAGTTGAGAGAGATCAGATACAGCCTGGAGGAACGAAAAGCTATTTAGAATAAATATCTGGGCCATCCTGAGGTAGCTGTGACTGCGCTGCTGGCTCCCGTGATGCTGCGGTGCAGTGGAGCTGCAAATGTCACTCTGCTGTATCTGTCTGTAAGGAAGCAGACTGAGCTTTTACATCTGACGACGAGCTGATCTGAGGAGCAAAGATAGATGTCCACGAGGTAGCACGAGCAAACCCATACCGCTGCACTGTGGTGTGTGTTCAAGCGGACCGCGGTGAGTCGGCCACTTTATATTCATAAGTTTTAAAGGTCCACACATCCATTTTCTTTTGTTTATTACAGTTCATACCAGGTTTGTCTCAAGAACACAGATCATGATGCATCGACGGGCTTTACAATCAGTGCCGTGTATCACACGGAGGACAGAGTGATAATGTAGATTTATACAAAGTCTGTGAATGATTTGGGATCCAACCCCCCTGTGGTCGACGCCGTGGATTCTAGTCTGAGACAATATTTGAAGAAGACGACTAGTGAGACATGATACTAACACTATAATAACTAATTCAATTTTAGAAGGTTGCCTCTGGCTAACTGTTGACAATTTAATAGCGGGTGTTTGCAAACCGCAGTGAATTATGAAGTTTGTTGGTTTATTCATGAACCACCAGAACGTGTGATCTCGCTGTTTGATGTCTTGGCGTTTGAAAGCACCTTCACATTGGAGCTGCACTGTGAGCGCCTGAACAAAAAGTTTTTCTTTAATGTATTTCTGGAGTTACTGTCACGGCAGCAGCCTCTGAATATTTTTCTCTACATCCTTACCCTCCCTTATGGAAAACTCCTCTGCATGTTTGCACAAGTTGCTGCCAACAGAATGAGGATTAGTGAGTGGCGTCCTGGTCCTGCTCCATCCATCCATCCATCCATCCATCCATCCATCCATTTGTCAATACTTCTTATCTTGTGCAGTCACTGGGAGCCGGCACAATCCCCAGCTGTCTTATTTCCGACCACAGCAGACCTGTTTCATGTATGAATGCCGCTGAGACAGTGTAACTATACTCGTAATGGATTTCTAGTCCAGACACTGGATTCATTTAGGGGAAAAAAAACCACGAGTAGTTGGTTGATCGCTGATCAAGCAGCCGGTCAGACACTTGATGCAATGGCAGCAGACAGATGACAGATGGCGTCGTCCGTCACCATCATATGCAGCCCGTTGTCTTCATGGTGAGGACGGCCAACAGTTGTCTGTAATTTACGACATCTTATCCACATTTATGGGTTATGGACATTAAGTCCGCCTCCTCTGTAAATCGGGCCGAGCGCGACGGAAAGGAAACCGAAGAGAAAATGGGAATAATGTGCTTTGTAATTGCTGCTTGTCTTTTATTCCAAACGTGAATTTCCATTCTATTTTCTAAAACCTGCAGTGGCTCTGCCCACAGCTCCAAGAGAAGTGTTGTGGCTTGTTATTGCAAATGCTGCCTCGCCTGCAATCACATGCATAATACATCCCGCCCCCATCTTTCATTCCCTTGTCTAAATGGAGGTTTGGCCTCATGACATACACAGTGGCAGAGAAGCCTGCTGAGCTGAGACGGTTTGGCAGTGGACACCTTGGACCCATCTCCTATCTGCCTGAGCTGTGAACCTGTCAGCTTCAGTCAGGGTCCCAGGCAGGTACAGACACATCACGCTCAGCCTGGATGATGTCCCTGTCGTTTCCTTGCACCTTTCTCTGCTTGTTATGAGAATGTTATTTTCCTGGATTTTCCAGCGCACACGGTCAGACTGTTGGCCGCAGCAGCTTTGAGCTATGAAGGAAGGATGGCTAATCAGATGAAGGAGGAGCAGGCTAACATCATCTCCAGAAGATTGAAAAGAATTGAACACAAAGTCCCAGTGACTGCTCAAATGGGATTTTGGCCACCGCCATGTTTCCATTGGCCCCAACTAGCTCCACCAGCCACCAGCCCAAGGAAAGAAGACTAGTTAGTGATGCACATTGAAAAAAAAAAAAGAAAAGCCCTCTCCGGGTCCGTGTGGACGATATAAGACGATAATGGAAATGACCAGAGTCTACTCAGAAGTAGACGGCTGCTTATCATTTAAAAATAATGCTGTGACATGTTGAATGTGTGACTCGCGGAGCTTTCTGGGAAAAGAATCTGCATGGGTCAGTGACCTCAGTCTCTGGCGTCTCCGGTCACCCATGACGGATGTTTGCCTGAAGGGCTTTCCAGCCCGGAGTTTGTTTGTGTAGGACACATGTGACATTCCTTACATGTAAGCTTCAGCAGCACTGGTGCAGGACGGTGCAGCGAACCCAGGAACAAAACACAAGGAACCCACACAGAGGACAGAAGGAAGAAGAAGAAGAAGGAGAAGAAGAAGAAGAAGAAGAAGAAGAAGAAGAAACAACAACAAAAGGACGACCTGCTGCAGTAGTGAAGCCACTGGTCAACTGTACCTTCACCTTCCTGTTGTGAGCATGAATGAAACTCTCCTCAGACTAATCAGAAGCCGGCCAATCCTACTAATATAAATTGTTTGAGAACTTTTATTTAAGAGGCTGCAGAGGTGCGTGGCTCGGTCCCCCGCCTGCTGAATACGGCTGCTGCTTCGGTCACTGACTTCTGTGGCTGTTTCAAAGACACAACGGCTGTTTTACTCTTGCTTTATTCCCACTTTGTGGATTCTTTCTGTATTCTTTGTGTATAGTTTGTTTTGTTGATCTAATCTACATTGATTTGTATTAAGAATTAAAATAATTTCACATCAGTTCACTTGGTTCACATGGTGTTTCTCTGGACTCCCAACTTTTGGCTGCTGTTTGCTGAATCACAGGTTTGACCCCTGCTGGTCCTGATCTTTAAGGACTAATGGTACGAGATTGCAAACCAAAGAGGAGTTAGTTCACATCCTGGTGCTTGACATTCATTTTGGCTAGTTTTGTCAAAGTCAACTTTATTGTCAAATATAAGAACTAACTGGATAAATAACTAACTAAACTATCTAAATTAAACCGTAACATGAAGTGGGAAAGAACAAGAGAGACATAAAATAAGCGGACAACAGACACATTTTCTCTGGTAGATTGTTTTTAATTGAACACATCCTCTGCCCAAGTGGAATTTATTGTTGAAGCTGAGTCTTGTGTAAGTGCTTATTGTCTTTTTTTGTTTTGTTAGTTGTTTGTGTTTAGTCTTCTCCTCCTCTCCTTGTTGTCCTGTGTTGACCGAGGAGGAGTGTCCAGACTGATCAATCAGCGTAGCTGATCCTCATCACTGCTCCGATTGCTCCTGCTCGCGAGCTGCCTCTGGTCTCACCTCGCTGACAGACTGTTTGTGTCTTCAGGTCAGACTCTCCAGCCACTTTCCTCCCCGTGTTTTTCTCTCATCTTCGTTTGTGTATTTTTATCCTCCTTGTGCGTGCTTTTGGTCTGGGTCTCTTGTTTTTGTGGAGCTCTTTGTTTTTGATTGTCTTTCTTTCCTGGCCCACTTGCCACAGTGAAGTGCTCTTTTAGTTTCGGCTGATTATGGTTTCATGTGTCATGCCGTGTCACTCTCTGCACTTTGGGTCCAAACACACACCTTGTGCTGCCAGCCGCAACGCTAATTAATCTCCTATATGAACCTTGTAAACTCTAATCATGTAATAACCTGTAACTGTGTGAGCCCACCTACATCAGATAGACCGATCCGATTGGTCAGAACTGATTCTGGACATCGCTGATGAGCTCCAATCCAATTCTGCTGGTCGTTAACACATCACTTCATAAAAATAAATTGTTAAAAAATGTCATTCATCGCTATAGAAACCTAAAGCAGCAGTGCAGAGGTGCAAGTTTAAGGAGCTTTCCCCCCTCCAGAGCTTTGGACCAAAAATGTCTTCGACATCCCTAATAATTCTTTAGAGGTCGACGCATTAAAACCAAAGCAGCAGTCCCAGGACTCCAGTGTATGGGCAGTTTTAAAAAATGCATTCATAGAACCCAGAGTTACAGGACACAACCAAGTGGGAGAGAAACACAGTTTGATTCATGAATCATGCAGCTTAGACTGTTGTTGTGGAGATGATGAGTACTTGTAATTCATGGGATTTCTAACTCTTGTTTCCGACACTTTCCGAGGCTTTACCTCTGCAAACGTGCAGCGATTCAACGCCGGTGAAAGCTTTCATTCATGCGTTATTGTCGTTTGCTGCGAGTCAGTGAGTGATCTTGACTGTCAGGAAGTGAGCTTGAGGTTAGCAAAGGACACTACGAGAATAACGGGAACCACTCAGAGCCGGTATATTTTGTCCGGGGTGCGTCTGTGTGAATATTTTATTTTCGTCATGTCCCATCTTACAGGAAAAGAGGCAGTGACCACTCACATTGCATATTCATTCTCATCCCGTGTGGTTTGCACCTATTATTAATGTATGGCACGAATCCATATAGATCATCATCAGGAACATTCCTCGGCATTGTACTGTTTTAATATTCATCAGAAACGCAGCAAAGTTGTGCAAAATCACCAGAGCTCAGTGTGAGTGGGCCGATTGTTTCAGCTATTTCCGTCCTGGAGAGCAGCAGCGTTACCAGGTCTGTTTGTTACAAGTGACTTTGCGCTTGTTTCTTTTCTCTGAATGGAATAACAAGCTCAAAGAATGGAAACAAATAGACTGAGAGAAACACAAGTCGTCGACGGACTGATCCGACCTCAGATGAGAGGTGAATCGAAGACGTTCAGGTTTTTCATTCTGTGGTTTCTGTTGTCGTGTCATCCGAGTTCAAAATAATCAAATGAATTCTGATTAATTCTTTAAAGTTTTTACCGTTGACTGTTTACTGTTGCCTATGCCCAAAAACAGCATATTGTATTACGTGGTGGTGGTAGGTGTAGGGTCACCCTTTTTCGGGCTGGTTGCTTGTGATCTGGCAACACAAGCTAAACAACAACACTGGTTGTTTAGGGATTCAGGTCTGGTGAGAAAAGATCTCCCATCCAGGGCCTGTGGGGTGTTCTCCTCTGCTCCGGGATCAGGGACGGTACATTCCTCCATGCTACGGTGCTTCCTCTGCCAGACCTCAGTAATAAGACTGTCAGTTTGATTTAATAAGTGTGTGGCTCTTTGATGATGGACAGCATCCGATTCATCATAATTCAGAAGACTAAAACAATAAAGGATAAATCAATAGAGGAGTAAGTTTAATTTTTTTTTTTTTTTCTCCTTTTACTTTACGGGTTTTGACACGTTCCTCAGGATACCGCCAGTGCAATGACACATATCCCCTCTGTGACAGCGGCTGGCAGATTTTTTTCTGCGGATACCATTTTTAAAAAATGATTGATAAATCAATAACTACATGGTTTTGCTTTTGATCACGCAGCCTAAAGAGACATTAAGCGGGACCGGCAGGAGATTCCTGGGGTTTTCAATGAAGCCCTAATTGTATTAAGATGATTTATATATGAATTGATATAAGACACGTATCTCGTCTCATCTCCCAGTTATGAAGCCATCAAATGGAAGATATCGTGACCTGCAAAGACAATAATATGAGTGTGTGTGTGGTGCTGGTGGGCTGTAAAAATGACATGTACTTCATGCACTTGAATTTGATTCTCTCTCAAAGTGTGAATAAATTATGATTCAGTATTGATTGGATTTCTGTCAGGCACCAGAACAGGAAATGAAAGCCTTTGCATGGGAGGGGATTACAGGAGGAAAGGAAAATTGTTTGCTATGATTAATGTCTTTGTGCAGTTTTCGCAGCCACTTTCTGTCTGGTGATTACACGCAGACAAAGAATAGACAGTTAATGCATTCTGCATCGCGCAGCCTTCAGAATCAGTCTGAAACGGTCAGTGATTGACGATGATTTAGCCTTTTTGATCCAGTCCAAAGGAAATGAATAGATGACAATCACGGTCTTATTTGCCCGTCACCAGGACCGTCCAATGGCTGGTGCCAAAAGCTGGACTCAGTGCATGCAGCATCAGCCGACCGTGTGAGTCTACTGGGGTTTAAGAGAAGCCAACATGTCCTCCACCTCTAACGAGCGTATCATCTCTTGTTATCCTCCAATACGATTCATAATATAGCACCGCTATCCGCAGTGGAGATACAACACCTGTTTTCTGTCCCAGTGTGTTGTGGGTAATCTTCAGGCGGTCAATGTCCTGAAAGCAGCAAAGTCTCCTGCACCTGCATCACAGCTGCTGTTGTTGCTGACACAGGAAACCAGTCAGTGATACAGCATCAGGAGGAGAAGAGCTTCTCGCAAGATTGGCGGTCTTTAGGCTTTTCAGGCTTGTCATTAGGCTTTTTAATTTTCTGCTGATGAGTGCTTCAAATGTAAGACTGTATAATATCCATGCATAGAATCATATACAACCTGACACACATTCTACTGCAAAACAAATGCCGTCAGGACGTAACAGCCCACCACTGACCACTACACAGTGTACACTATATACACCGTACATACATGTTCACGTGAGTGGTAAAGGGATTCCTCCTTTAGCCAGGAAACAACCAGTGAACACACTTGATGAACGCACAGCCAAAGTTTGACTTCTCCAAAGCAACTGCGAGGTCTGCACGCTGAGCGGAGTCGAGTTATTTGTGTCTGCGCGAGATGTTGACAAACATCAGCACATCAGTGATAACTCAGGTCATATGACACCCAAATGGAGTTATCATGGGTGAATTCCAGCCCTGTGTACTACACCTGCTGATTCACAGACAATGAAGCTGTAATCATAAAATTAAATAACAATAAAATGACAGAAGATGACTTCATGCCCTAATATGTAAAAGATATACAGCATACATAGCTTAGCAACAATCTTCCTCTTATAAAAGTGAATGAAACTCCCTCCGTGTCACAGCATCCTGTTACAACTTCTTTTAAATTTTCAGTTACTTTTTAATGTTTGATGAGTCTCTCTATTCTTATTTGAAAGAGAACTCAGTTTCTGGAATCCTGGAAGCAGTTGCCGTTGTCTTGTGTACGTAAGTAAATGCAAACGTACAGTATGCGCTGTGCACTGAGTGGAGTCTGCCAGCGAAAGGAGTGATCTTCTCCGGTGAGGTCAAACAGCAGCCAGTCTCTGGAGCCTTTTAACAGTATTCAACGACTGAATCCTCCTGGGACATTATCCGGAGAATGTCTTGGTGACAGGGTTGTGGTTCCTGCTATTATGATCTCCACTGAATGTTGCACTCTGAGACAGTAAAGGAAAATGGATGCTGACGTTCCTCTGACTGGTGGAGAAACACTCTGGACACTCAGAGACTGGGCTTGATAAAGCCAGAGTCCTGAAGGCATTTTGTCAAACTTGGTATGCTGCAGCGTGCTGGCGGAGGAAATACAGATGATAATGTATTTATACACTTACTTCAACCCAGAATCCTGGCTGATTAGACAATATGGGCCTGATTCCCAAATGAAGGGTGCTGAGCCATCTGGGAAAATGTTTAGTATTGTAGTAATAGTATTGTAAAGCATTGAATTAAAGGTTTTAGTGCAGGAAGTCAACAAACATTTTGTTGAGTTACAACAGTGTGTGTGTGTGTGTGTGTGTGTGAGTGTGTGATCCCTGGTCACACACTTGTGTTCGAAGGGGCAAGTTGCCCACGAGTTTAGGTTTTACAAACACAGGCCCTGTATGTGATGATGGTGGACCTTTCTGACAGTTACCGATGAAAGAACCAACCTCAGCTGACGAACCTGTCAGGTCGACCAGATGGGTCGTAGAGAAACGTGTTCACTCTTTCCCCCTTATAACTGAGGACCTCAATAACTTCCTTCGTGGTATGGTGGTGAGAAAATTGCCTCATGTCAATGATTAAAGACGTCACTTTCAATCGAGTGTGATACAGAAATGTGTATCAAGTGGGAGACTGAAGTTAAGATTTCTGTGCAGAGACGCAATGAAGAAAACAGCACAAACAGCATGTTGCGGCTTAAACGCTGTAAACAAAGTGTTTGTTGCTAAGATACGTTTATGTGAATGCCAGGTTTCTAATGGAACCGGGTTAGAATATTTCATACTGTATGTCCGTGGGGTCATGTGATCATTGTTTACGAGCGAGCTAGCTAGCTAACGTTATTGACGTT
>JBBMJM010128718.1:0-11619 GCA_037832705.1 Centriscus cristatus
TTTTTTTTTTTTATAGCCTCACACAAGAACCGTGGATGAACAATGCATGGCGTTTGTGGAGGGAACTCGGTGTACCAATCCTTGCCTGCCCATGACCCACCACTGTGTCTCACGTATCCTTTAATCCCTTTGACTCACTAAAACCCTAGAAACTCATTGTCCATCCAAGAAGCTACCGATGCATTTTCTGTGTCCAGCCTGAGCTGTAAAAGGCTTCAGTCATAATGTGAGAGAGAGTTTCCTCGTTTCAAACCTCTTCCAGGTCATCTTCACTCTGGCCCCGATCAAGACCAGCAGCTTGAGGTAGCTGCTGGTTTCAAAGGGAGCCGACATGAACGCCTTCCTGTGGTCTGTTGATTTCTCCCAAAGTTCCAAAGGAGTTAATCAGTTCAGTTGGAAGCAACAAAAAACATCCCCGACTCTTTTGTGTTCTCTCATCAGGAAACAATCTATATGTATTTTCTTTGTCACTACCCACAAACTTCCTGTGATTCCCAGTTTGTCCATATTTATTTATTGAGTTTTGAGTATTACAACGTGATTTCCAGTGTGTCCAGAGCTCGGCGTGTCATTGTGCTCAGACTGAAAGTCATGAACAGGCTGTACCAACGTCCGTTTTACATTTGAGCCTCTTGTACCTTCACAACCCGACTTTTCCAAGAGTTACAGGAGGATTCTGTGGACAGAAGTTCAAGTAATGAGCTTGGTGAGGCTAATAGAGAAGATGGTTTCCCATGAGATCGTGTCCACAGGTCAGCGTAATCAGCAGTATTTACTTTTACAAAACAGGACTTCCTGTTTGACTCGGGTGGTCAGATCCTGTGTGTTTTCACAACTGCGTTTAGGCCTCGTAAATCTGACTCTTGCTTTCATTTCCCCCTGGTGATCGCTCATGGGTGCAGACCGAAAACAATCACGCTGAGGTGCTGGGAGGCGTCTGGACGATTAGCACTCGCATGATTTATTGTGATACGTTTGGGTTCATATCCGTCTCCAAACATCTCCGGTGTGTAGGCGGATCTTGTCTTTGTCCTTAACCGTCAGACGCTCAGACATCTTCCAGGACAGCAGTCAGGTGCTTTTCAAGATGTGTCCGGGGCTGAATGAACTCCCTTGTGGCCGCACTGTTCACATGGGTCAGTCTGAGGATCCCCGCTGCCCCCTGCACCTCACCCTGCCGCCCCCGATGTACCAGCCAGAGCAGGAGCCTCCAGCACCGGAGCAGCTCACCACTGCCAGCAGAGACATGTATCTGAGTGCAGCTGAGCTCCAGCCCACTGAGAACCTTCCTCTGGAGTTCAGTGATGTATGCAACTGTGCAAACATGTGAAGTTGTAAATGGTTTGGGGTTTTTTTTTGTTTTTTTGTTTGTTTTTTTGATGAGGATGAAAATCTTCAGAGGAGGCGGAAGCATGACTGATGTGTTTATTTGTAAATATTGTGTTATGAAGGACCTGGATGTAGAAGGAGACGGCATGCAGGGTCCTCCGTCTCCCTTACAGTTTGATACGGCCCTGGCCTTGGAGGATCAAACCATTAGAGCCATCGCTGAGGCCCCAATGGACATCCTGACAGGAGAAGACCCAGACCAGGTAGACCTGGATACCTCAGGGCAGGACCTCTCTGAGAGAGATGTGGACTCCATCATGCATGACCAGGTGAACATCTTACCAGGCGCTTTTGTCACTTTAAATTTCCTAAACAGTACCTGTGTAGAGTGTGTTCACAGATGTTTGTTCTCCACTCTTAGGTTGTGTCTCAAGTAACAGATGAAGACAACACCACCAACAATTCACCCCAAGAAGCTGCTGCTGTGGACACACCAAGATGAGCAAGACACAAGGAGCCTGTTAGACTCAACTTTTGTAGTTTCTGTCCTTTTGTCAAGGTCATGTTGCATTAAATTGTCTGACCTTAAATAACAATATAATTTTTGTACCTGTTTGATTAAAACAGAAAGTTGTGTCTTATGCACAGTGGAATGTTTGTCTCTCACACACACCTTTCAGATCATCTCCAGAAATACTGTTTTGTCTGATGCGGAACCCAAAAGCTCAATTATAAAACCCTAAAATTTCATCTTACATCTCCTCATTTAACTGCCATGTTTGATGAACTTCGGGACACAAGGTGAGATTCCTTCACTGTCCTTTTGTACAGTGTCATCACAATGATCCAAATATATTTTTGTGTGCTTTTGACGCTTTCATTTTTCAGTAGTCACATTTGTGTTTCATCCCCCCAAAATAGTCTACAGCGACACGTCACTTCTGTGTTCGCTGCCATTGTTATTCAGGTTTTCTTCCAATTCTGATTCTAATTCAAGGCAGAATGTGTATTTTACATGACAAATGTTGAAAGACAGTCACGGCTGCTGCTGTAAACGGATTTATGCATGTCGGTGTCCATCATTCCCCAGAGAAAAGAACTACAAACCATCAGTGAAAGTGAAACCCTGCTCAGTGGAATGCGTGCGGAACGGCCCTTCGACTGCAGCACATGTCTGCGGCGGAGCACGTTCAAAGACCCCCGGGGCACTAACTTGTGTTCGGCGGCGGAGGACAACCTCCGGGACCCGAATCTGGGCGGGTGGTGCAGTCTCGTGCAGTGACATCACTTCTCTTGGACCCAAACACTCCGAACTGAGCGGACACAAGCGGCAGCAGCAGCAGCCGCCGCCGCCGCTGCGCGAGGAGGAGCAGGACACCGCCTGGATTTTAACTCTTTCCGGAGCTCAACGGCGGCGTTCATCGAGCAGATGAGGTGAGTCTCATCGGAGCCGTTTCGGTTTGTTTCACAGCAGAATGAGATGTGGATCACGTCGTGTTCGGATGTGTCCCGGCGGCTGCCGCGAGCAGCCCTGTTTTCTCTCGGGTTATAAAACAACAAACCCGGTTCGTCGGGTCCGAGTGGTGGTGGTGGTGGGGGGGGGGTGGGGGGTTGCGTTAAACAGACTCAGTCTGGTTTGCACATATGAAACGGGAACATGGTGACGGAAGTCGCAGCTGGGTCCGGCGAGTGAACGCGTTTTTCCATCCGAGAGTCGGTTTGTGATGAAAACACGAAACGCTCCCTTGGAACCAGCAGGCCCCGCGTGAGGAACATGGATGTTGGTCCAGGTGAAGAAGCAGGGCTGTAAACAGAATCTGTGTCACAGCCCCCCACCCCTCCCCCCAGATTTAAATATGCCCCCTGGACGTACACCGACAACGCCTGAAATAACATTAGGAAGATGCAATTATTGCTCAAATCTAATCAAAGAGGGACGAGACCCCTAAAACACGGTGTCAGTAGAAAAACGGTACATACCGACGCCCCCTACAGGTTCAGACAGCTAATGTACGTCTGGCTGCTCAAAGGATTTCAGGTGCCAGGTGATGTGTGGATTTTAGGGTCACATCTAGATAAATGTAGGGTTGGGCATCAAGCAATAGACCTGACAAATTCTAGAGGCGGCACCAACGGGTGCAAATACCACCGGAGGTCCGGTCCAACAGTCAGTCAGAACAACGGACAAGGTGACGTTATCAGAGGGATGGTAACGGGAGGGAGAACGAGTTCGATGGACGCACGGCGGTGTCATGGAAATGTCGTCAAATGTGTGAAATGTCCCACTTGTTTACTACCTTAGGGGTCCTCATCAGCTGCACCCACAAGCACCTCGGTGATGCCACTGTTTTCATCCCGTTAGGCCCCACCCACTTTTTACAGGGTTCTGAGTCCTGCCTGTATCAAATTTGCTGGAAGTATGTCTGGATTTTCGCCGAGTTGTGTGTCACTAATTGTCCCCATTGTTCAGCCCCTTCGTGATAGCAGCGTCTGGTGCACAGGAGCTCGTCTTGTCTTGGACGTGTTTTAGCAACAGATGCTTCTCAACGTTTGGTAACATGTTCGGGGAGAATACTGCAGTACTTGTAATATTATTCTTTCTAAATTGACCGCAGTTGAAGTGCTGTTGCTAATGGCAACTCGCCTCTGTTTGGCGTTAAGAGTGACGTCTCGAAGCAGATTGTTTCAGTCAGTAAGTCTGGAGGGAAACTTGGACGGGTGTGTCATGAGTCTGTCATTAGTCAGAAACGGAAATGGAAATCTGAAGATTCACATGTCTGCCGCTTTTACTCCAAAGTATCTGGATGTTTCATTTCAGCTCCGAGTGAATCCTTAGCGGTGTCACAGCAGCCCTACAAATAATGTCTGACTTGAAACACAGAATCACATTGGCGCCTTTTCTGGAGCAAGTGAATATGTGTTATTGGATGAACAAGGCGTCTTTTCAGCCACCACGATGACAGTCACATTCTCTGGGTGTCACTCTAGTCGCAGTCGCTGTCTCATTTGTTTTCACCTTGTCAAGGATTTTCATGGGCAGTAGAGGAATTGTAGGGGGATTAAACTGCATTTCAAATATCCCTGATATCTCTGAGCATCTTTCACACAGTCACAGACTTGTTGGGAGGAAGAAGCTTAATGATCTGTGCCTGCTGATTTAAGACCTGCTCCTGCTGTTTTCCTATTTGAACCCAGTCGACATGGCCACAATTCAACCTCAAGATCTTCTACGAAACACGCCGAGTGGACTTTGCTTTGAAAACAAATGGCTTTCCCAGGTGTTCTGTTGACGTCATGTTGCTTTTGGCCACTGATAGTTAATGTTTATCATCGGCCCTGAGCTCATGGAGCAAAAGGATCCCTGCTCCTGACAAAAGACACAAAACATGAGGGGTGATGAAACGTTGACCTCACAACCTTGATGTCCACCATGGTCAAATGTACTAATCTACTGTTCACGTCTTAGCTGATGTATGTGTAGCAGAAAGACAGAGACAGAAGGTTCGGGATTATTGTACCATCCTGATGTTCCACTGCGCACTCACCAGGCTGCGTTTGTCCATTTGCATTGTGCTGAAGTTGGTCCCAGTTGTGTCCCAGTGCAGATTTCCTTTCCAAGCTGTGCCACATTACATCATGAGAAGCCGAGCCAGTGACTTTATTTGAGTGTAATGGGCAGTATAAGTGCTGGCTGCCTTCGCTCACCTCTAATTGTTCACAGATGTTCTGCACGCCTTTGTGTCCCACATACGGAGTTCAGGCTTTATGACGGAGGGGAAACATGGCGCGGTCCGAGTGTTTTGTTTTGTTTGGTGGGTAATGTGACTGTTAACCAGGTGTCACAATTCACCGCGAAACATCTCGTCTTTCGGGAGACTTTCAGGGATCAGTGAGCCGGCGGCAGTGTGGCTTCTGGTCCGTTCTCACAATGTGCTGTCGTCCTTTTTATACCAAAGAAACGCTCCATTGATTACTTGTAATCAGTTGATGCACTAATGATGAAAATAGTTTGCAGGCTATTGACTTAGCAGTTGTTTTCCCCCTGTATGAATCACTTTTCTGTCTTCACTTTACAAAACAGCATGTGTTGTGACTCTAAGCACGTCAAGGACATTGAAGGTCAGCCTGTCTTTGAAGTGTCACGTCTTTTAAGTTCTTGTTTGGCACCTTTTACTGTGGGGAAAGAGTCACATGACGACAAAGTCAGTTGGATATCTCTGGGTACGTCGACGGGTCAGAGCCCCCCACGGTCGGCCTATCTCTCCAGTGTTGACCCCCCCATCCCACACACACACACACACACACGCACACACACACCGAGGCCCGTCCTTTTGAAGATAGGGTTCTTATCAGCTCAGGTCTTCATCACCCCTCTGTGTGATGCAGACAGGTACTGCAGTTACCATGGTTATACACCAAAGGCACTTCTGCCGCCTGCATTAGCATCTCAAAATATTCATCAATTACCCCCCCAACCCCCAACCCCCACTCCCAACTCCACCCCAGATATGACAGCGATCACAGCAGGAGGGAGCACCGACTGCGAGCTCTGCGAGACTTCACCACCACCACCACCACCACAGTCTGTTTGCATGCACACAGTGCTGATATTTAGGATGAAAGGACTCATCAGTGTCTGCATTGTTTCCCCGCAGCTCTGTGCCCCCCTACCCCCACCCCCACCTCGTCTGAATCCCACTTCATCTCCACTTGCTGGAATTGCTTGTCTGCTGAACATCCTGCGCGGAGCAATGTAAAACACCAACCCTGCGCCTGCAAAGTTTATTTCCATGACCTCTGAGGAACACAGGCTTGAACCCGCTGCAGGAATCCTAATAGTGTGTGAGGGAGTAAATGCAGGGGACTCATTGAAAATCCATCGGACAGATGACTCGGTGGTCATACAAACATTAGAAGTTGGCAAAACACTGCGCTCGCTGCTCCTGTAACAAACATTCAATTCATCGGCCCGGCCAGAGAAAACACGGCTCGGAATGTAGCTTTAATCCATCGAAGGAAAGGAAAGCAGCTCGCCCCTCCCTGTTTGAGCAGAAATCAAACAGACGTTCTCTCTGCCACATTCATCCAAATTAACGTTGATTATTCCAAAACCATTTTTATATTTCTCGTTTTCCCAATGACTTGGATGAAACATCTACAGACTCTAATCAGGCATTTGATCCTCCAACAATCTTCCTCTGTGCAGTTTATTTTCACTCGTCCTAAAATAAGTCGTTTCATGCGCCGCCCCCGTCCCTTGTCAATCCCACCAATCCCTCTCCCACAAGGTGCTTAGTGAACTCAATGTTTGGAAACTCTCAGGAGCTTCCTGCTTCTCGACGCCATCGACTCCATCGATAGGCCTTGAAAAACAGCCCTCTCATGGAGATCGCTTAGAGCCTTAAACAAGCGTTTCCATATATAACCCCACACATTATCTTTGTGTTCTGCACCATAAATAGGTGCTTCCTCCCCGACGGACCTTGGGGTGAAGGATGTTTGGCTGCTGAGACGGGGCCATGGATGTTTTGTGGCTAAGATGTGGCCAGATGTAGAGAAGCTGCATGTGTCTCCTTTTTTTGTCCTGTTTTCCATCATGAAGTTAATTTAACTCATACCGGAATGATTTCAAACTTACAGATTAAAAACAAACAAATTACAGAAACTCAGATGACAGTATACTAAGTGTAACTGTTATTATAATATATAAAAAAATAACTAACCATAAATCCGATAAAAATAGTACATGTGTACCAGCATACACTGCACATACGTATAGAAATCTGAAGCTTCTTAAACGTGGACACTGGCCTTTTTTGCTTTTCTAATGAAACCTATAAAAATGATTCGTCATTATGGGAAAAGTCATTTTTCACCATTCATTTGCATTTACCTCTGATGATAACAAGTTACCAGTAACATACTATTTTTCAATTTTAAATCTCTATATATGTGAACATATTCTTGTCAGATGTCAAAGAGTGTTTGCGGCTCCCAGCGTCGTCTTCTCCGTGGAAACCGGGTCGAAATGGCTCTTTGAGCGTTAAAGGTTGCCGACCCCGGCCATAGACCAAACAACTCAACAGTTAGATACATTTGATAGTAAGATCACAAGTGGAAATATAAGATGTGTGTTTGTTTTTAGACCTTTGAATTAGAAGACTTTAAATATTATGCACATTAACATACATAAATTCCCTGTAGCCCGAGACACTTTCATTGTGGATTGATTCTCCTACTGTACACTTCTCCAGCAACGCTTGGTTTTCTGAACAATATAAAACAAACCAGGCAGTAATTTGGTCATTTTTGGTTCCTCTGGCCGGACTCTTGGCTCTCATCAACAGCCCGTGTTTGTGTCGCCTGCAGCTACTGCATGAATAGACCCTCTGTTGGACTGGAGGTCTCCGTCATTGCCTCGTTTTCCCAACAAGGGTCAGTGAAATATGGAACTGATTAATTTGAGCCAAAAGACATATCTTGGTTCTTTGATTGATTTTCTAACTCATCTCTTCTGTGTCCATCATTCATTTGCTCCTCGGTTTCTTCCGATGCTGCAGTGAATGATACATTTGTGTCCACCAGTCGCAGCAGGTATTTGATTTTCATCTCCAACTAATGTGTTAAATATCGTGTCTAATGAGTGTAAATGTGATACCGTTGTTATGACGTCGTTTGTAACGTGATGTCTAGAAAATGTCAGAAGCTCAGATCAGATAATCCTTCATCATCCCACGACGGGGAATTTACGTTGTTGCAGGAGTAAGACAAAGTATGTCAGTGACATCAGCAGCATCTGGTTCGACCTCCCAGTGTTTTCCAGCGTCGTCAGGTTTGGTGCTGATATGAGTCACTGAGCAGACCTGCCGTTGTAGGGGCCACAAATGGTTTTCATTTCTGGGCTTTTATGATTGCAGAGGTTTCTCTCATTTGAGGGGATTTATGAAGGTCAGCGCAGCTCTGGAGTGACATTGCGGCAAAAGTGAAAATCTCTGAAGCTGTGAAGATGATTTCTCTTTGCTCTTTTGTGTTCTGCTCAGATATCTGAGGCACCTCCTGACTTCCTAATGATGTCTGACGAAGCCAAAGCTTCATGCAAATGAACACGAGAGGCCTTCGCAGACCCCACTGGGGCTTTTATAGTCCCAGCTGCAGACCTGCACATCTCCTCGCCGGAGCCGGAGTGTCACATTTCTTGTAGGCGGATGAGCTCTCGGTCCTCACATGGGGCTGTGCACATTACTGCCCATTAAACTGTCTGCCTCTCAATGGGGGTCTGGACCCCGTGAGTCTGATTTACGGCTCTAATTCAGACTTTCCCTGACGGTTTTCTGCCTTTATTCGCACAGAAACAATTAGGACGGACCATCTGCTAACAGATCTGCAGCTATTTTCATTATTGATGAACCTGCCGGCTACTTTCTCGATCGGTTCATCATGCGGTTTGAATAAATGTAAGAAAATAGTTTTACGTTTTAATCAAACGTACTATGCTCGGGGCGGTTCTGCTCCAAATCACAGACATTGTGAACATTCAGGCCCACGTGACGGCAGACCATTTGCTACCGAAATTCCGACCCGGCTGGCGTTTTATCAACCTTAATGCAACATATTTCATTGTGTGGGCTGAATATTTAAAGAATGTTTTCTAATGATTGTGCTGCTTATGGGCGACAAGCGCCACCATATGCAAACGGCGTTCACAACCTTCCAGCAACACGCTACGTTAACATACTGTATGTTCATGTGTGTAACGTGCTCCTTTGACTGCTTCAATCCATGTTTCCATGCTGTTTACACCAAATGTATGTCACATGCCACTTCCTGTTGGCTGGCAGCAGGAATCGTCTGCATGTCCTTTACTGCCCACTGGACGTCCCACATCCTGCTCCGGTTTATTCCATTTTCTAGCAGCCAGTGAAGACCCTCACTGGAGGCCAAGGCGATGGCTGACAATAGGTCTTTTATGTCGCGGGTTATCGTCGTTCCCTTGTTGGCTCCAGGGGCCCATGTGATCAGCGCTGATTCAGGTCATGCTGGCCTGCTCAGCTGTCGAGGAGGGAAGTGAGCCCCTCAATGTCCCATTCATCTCGTGGAGAGGGCTCTGTGCATCAGTGTCCGACTGCAGAGGTGTGACAATCTGCCATGTCCTTTCTCTCATTTAATCAGAGCGTGTCGCTATGCTGAATTATCGGCTGCCATTGTGATAAATGTTTGATGACCTCAAAGGTTTCTGAGACGTTTCTTGACGATGGCTCAGAGTGTTCCTCATCCAGGATGCTGAACATCTTTAGTCAGAGACCAACCAGCATAAATAAAACACTGAAAGTAGTAATTGATTAGTGCAGAAAATAACGATGGATAAAAAGAAGTTATAAAAGAAACATTAAAGATAAAAAGATAAAAGATCATTAAAAAAATGAAATAAAATAAAATCTCATAATGGTTAATTGATGATCATAAATCAACAGTTAATCCTAGAAACAACAGAAACACAGTGTTCTGAAATGATGTTTTTGACCAGGAAGAATATTACAGATCATATGTTGTGTTCTCTCGTTCGGCCACTAGGTGGACGGGGGTTTGATGGCCGGTCCCGGCTGCCATATGTGTGTTAGTCATAAGAGGATAAATCTCCCTGAGCTCGAGCTCTTTTGATGTGAGTGATTCTTGATGAGAAGCTTCTGGGCGTTTTGTTCTTTGTGTTTAATTCTTGCTGACCTGGCAGTCGGCTCTGCTGTCTTTGTCCTTCATGTTGGATTTATCGGCGTTCATGATATTGTCACTTCCAGACACAACAACAGACAAACGGGGACAGTTTTTTTTTTACTCGTCCAACTGCTGTGACTGTTTTCATCCAATGTAACGACGATAGCTTGAAACAACTCATGTGCAGCCTCGGGCGTTTTTGTTTCAGACTATAGGAAGTCTGGTCAATGCAGGTCAGGTCTCATGTCCAATCAATTAGGGTCAAGAGAAGGGATCAGTTTTCAGTATAGATCGTTTTTTCTGGAATCCCATTGCAATGTCTGTACGTCCCTTATTTCTGCTTTTATTGCGTTATCCTGCACATTCCACCCTTCGTCTCTGGGGTTTCTTCCTCCTTGTTGGTGCATCCCTGTCCTCAGTCCTCAGACTTGGTTGAGTATGTCTGGTATGTTGGGGATGATGTGGCTTCGTTAACAAGGAGAGTTGAGTCACGGGGGAAAACCTGAACACTGAAGACGGCGAGTTTCTTTGCCGTGATTCGTTTAGCTTCCTGCGACTGACCAGCTCAGACACGACGTGACCGGGCGAGTTCACGCGATGTGTCACTGTCTCACAAATGTGGACCTGTTCGACATGTTCGTCACTCCTGTGCCAGACAAAATGAACCTTATCATCATTGTTAATATGGACATTTGTTTTTAATTAGAAATGTAATTTTCTGATTACATTTAGCAAAGAAATTGAATGTTTTTGTCAAATGCAACAATCTGCATTTGTCAATTATTCATCATAATGTTGCCATAGTTACAGTGAATCACCACCAGAAGGTTCCATCAGTACTCGCCACCATTTCAGTCTATCCCTGAATTAGAAGGTTTGCAGGAAGCAGAACGTGTGAGAACGTTACTGCCAGTGGAGACAAATCACGTGACAGGAACTGTGTTTGCATCACTTTTATGTTCACAGTCACATCTTATCTTGAATTTGCGTTCTTCTGTGTTCTGGGCGGACAAGGGTCCATGTCCAGTCGTGTGTATCAGAAGTGTCGCTTCTTTGTTGTTTGCAATGGGCGACGCATGTCGAGGTGGTTTCCCTCTTCAGCTCATTCATTGATGTTAAAGGTAAGTCCACCCCTAAACGTCCCCTCCTCCTTGGGGCTGTCTGCTGACATCACACGGCGTCCAACACTTTCCGCCAGTGTGGGCGAGAGAGACAATCCTCTTAGCACAGAGCCCGTTTTATTTCCAGGCCTCGGAGCAGCGATCCTGTCAGGTCGGCCCGGCGGTCTTCTCTCCTTTGTCCGCTATGTGGAGGAGCCGTCTTTAGACCCCCCCCCCCAAACCCCTTCCTCCTCTTTATGGCCTGAGCCGGCAGCTGCAGGGTTAATGTGTAGCAGCAGCAGCAGCAGCAGCAGCAGCAGCAGCAGCAGCAGCAGAGGCAGAGTTGTAGAAGGAGGAGGAGGGGGAGGGAGCTGTAGAGGTGGGGGGCTGGTCCACAGCTGTTGTAGTAGGCAGGGTCTATGGTAGGAAGCCTGCCTCAGTCGCCGTGGAACAATGGGAGACATGGCAGCCTCTGCAGACA
>JBBMJM010128770.1:4977-22796 GCA_037832705.1 Centriscus cristatus
TTAGCATGTTCACAACGTGTGTTAGCATGTTCACATTGTGGATGTGGCAACTGCAGAAGAACAATTTGCCTTGCGGACTAAAAGTTGCCTTCTTACAACAGCAGACGCATTAAATAGTATCTTTATTGTCATTTTATAGATTTCCATGAGGAAAATAACAATTAGATACCTTTGGCTGTCCAAGATCACGGCTCTACGCACGCAACAAAAGTTCACTCTTTTTTCCGAAGGAAAAATACCAACTTAAGTTTAAAAAAAAGCTGAACGTGTTTACGAATAAATGAAGCCATGTAATGTCACTACGTGTTTGGACATACACTCAGCAGGCAAATGCCAGTGACGTACTTAGCAACGGTTTCCCAGCACGCATCACAACAACCGTGCTCCCCTGTGCAGTACATCTCCATAAGGCAGATCTCAGCGCACATAGGTGTCCACCAGGCTCACCATCTGCTGCAAGGAGCACGCTCACGACGCCAGCTTGTCTGTCGTCGAGGCGCCCAGCTGCTTCATCGTGGCTTTTCTCCCTCCTCTCTTACGTAAACTTCTATTCTTGTATATATTCCTGTCTGTGGCTGTCACACTGTTCTGCTCAAATGAAGGTTTTTAAATCAGCGTGCTTATTGACAGTGTCATTTTAACCGTGACAACAAAGCGTCAACAGTTATGTTTTTTTCACAGTAAATCCTTCGTCACAGCACCTGCAGCTCTGCACGTAGGAGAATTTGTGACGTGCTCCACGTGACTCTGCAGCATCGGTGGAGGAGTTATTCTTTTGTGACATAATGGCAATCACCTCTTTCTGCTTCTGATGTCAGCTCACTGGGACAGTAATTGCAAACCCCAGTGATCAATCAAGGGTAAAACTCACGCAGAGGGACTTCCAATGGTCATGGTTTATGTTTTACATACACACAACTTCACCAAACCAGCCATCAGACCAAAAAAAAAAAAAACGTGGTCACAATATATCCACTGAGGATTTCTATTTGCGCGCTGTCCTCCTGCACGGACCCTCGGAGCAAACAAGATTAGCTTCACAGGCACAGACAGGCTTGTTTCCTCTCTGTGTCAACGTGCTTTCAGGGTGACTTGCTGTCAGCCAGGTGAGGAAACCTGGGAGGAGATGCAGCTCTCTGGTATCTGCTTGATCAATTGATTCAGTTTCAAGGAGCTCTCCGACAAACCGGCACCTCGCAGTTTGGTCACTTTCTGACGTCAAAATCTTCATTTCGGTATAAAATCACCTGCAGCATGCAATAAAGGTGAGATGAAAACCTGCTGTGAAAACACAGTGTGGATGGATGAGGAGGGTCCATGCAGGCTGGTGTTCAGTCATCTCATATATAATATTGTTTGTATTACATCTCTAGTACTCCCTGTATATGAACACTGCTCATGCAGTACACCAGTTAGGTCACATATGATCATGATGGATGTCGACATGTGTCTGGTCCGCTGTGCGTTTGCCAGAGCAAGAAAGATAGCCGTGTGCGCTCGCTTGGCAAACCGCCATTTGAGAGTGGGCTCCATCTTGACCAAGGATGGCTGATTCCTATCTCGTGCTCATGTCATTTCTCACAATGGTTTATCCATCTCCTGGAGCCAGTGGTAAGATGTTTGTTATTCATGAACGTGCCTGAAGCATGCCCGGGACGGTAAACAGGCTCCACATACCATTAAAAACTGAACATGGGAAGGGATATGAGGATTGAAGATAAAACCTGATGCACGGAGAGGATAAATGCATGAAATACGAGGATATTGAAGTTATGCATAAAAAAACACTGTGTTTGTTTTCCCTAATCTGTAGGTGGCAGGGTGGAATTTGAAATCAAAACAGCCATTGTCAGGTTCTAGAGCAGCTTCTTGTTGGGTTTTGGTAAGGAGACTACTGCACTACTTGTAACGGGGGAAAGCTAACGTTAGCGCAACAATGTGCGTCCCGCTTTGAACCATGAGTGCAGCAGAACTGTATGTGTCCTTGCCCGAGAGGAGAAAATAATACTGTGCAGGTCACACGGGCCTACGTGTAGGCTGCGGCGAGTGTCTGAAGAAGCCTGCAGAGGTCACAGCCTGCAGACGACACGATGTCTGAGAGCCCCGGCATTCTTCACCTCCCCAGACTGATCCCAGCAGAATGTATAAGTCATAATGTTTGAACAGGTGGGTCTGCTCTCCGTGGAGCCGTGTGAGAGCTGGAGTCAGATTCATGTGCAGGGAAGGGCAGAAAAACTAAACTAGGGCAGACAGTGGGGGTCGTCTCCATGGTGACAGCAGCAAAAGAGCCAAAAGCACCGGTGTGTCATCATCTGGAGTATTATGAAGACAGAAACTGTGAATACAGTTTGAATAATATCAGAGAACGTTTACTTCCATGACTCTGTCATGTGGTGCGATAATGTTTCACATTTCGTTCTTTTGAAGCTTTTTATTTCAAATGTGTCTGCAGGGGTGGAATTAAAACAATTACTATTACTGCAATTGTGTGTCTAAAGGGAATTTTGCAAAATGACCGAGGGAACGTGGGACCAAACAACAAAGAGGGGTAGGGGGGGCAAAGAGAAATATCAAGGTGTCGGAGTGCTCCCTGATAACTCTCCCTACTGCTCACAGGGTTCAGCAGCAGCACAAAAGTCACCAAATGAGGCGTAATGCATTCAGATGCTAGAACTGCCATCTCAGTTCCAAAAGCACCGCGGCTTTCCGCTCGGATCAAAGCTGCTGGAAAGAGCTCGACACTCAGGGCGAATAGGGTCCATTGACTCCAGCTCCTTTCCCTCGACTTCCATGGCCCAACTGGGGCTTTCATTCACTCCCACTACCTCCCTGCTATTACCAAAAGAAGGTGCCCCGGAAGACCTTCTGCTTTTTCACGTGAACGTGTCAGTGCTCAGAAAACTGATGCACTTTTCTGCAGTTTTGGGGTGGGAGGATTTTAAACGATATGATTGGTTAGGATAGCCTGCTGTGTCAGAGAGAACCGTGCTGTGAAAATTACTCCGGTGGGACACGCCGAGGCTTTAGTGCTTTTACGCCCAGCAGGTAAAAGCTTTGGATTTGTTTAGGTGGCATCAAAAGACTCATCATCACACACTCGGTTCACATCCTGCTGGACTGCAACAATTACAGTGTGTGTGTCACCCCCAACACACACACACACACACACACCTCTAAGAACCCGAAACCATTCAGGCTTTTCCAGGTGTGTATTCTGCTGAAGAAAGACAAAGGTCGTGTCAGACAAACAATTCTTCCACGCCTGCTTGATAATAGATGTTAACCAATAAATGTGTTTTGATGTAGATTTAGAAAAGACTCATGTCTCATAGGTAAGCAGTCTGTGAGCGAAGACTTTATTCTCAGAGGTGTGAGAATGAAACCTGAAGTACTTTTCAGAAATAAAAAGCAATTTTTTTAGTTTCCTAGCAACTCCTCTCCAAAGCCACCTTGACAAGTGGTGAGTTGGACTCCACAGAAGTGTAGCGGCGCATCGGGTATATGCATGATAGAATCTACCTCATCCTCCATGGAGACAGTCAGGTTTGGGAACTAGAAGCGTTTAGTTAAGGGAGGTGGGGGAGGGGCAGCCAGACAGAAGGTTCACCGGTGTTTGAACACAACAAGCAGACGCCCAGAATTATGCTCCCGTGTTCACTTAACTGTCGACCGTGAGCCAGCGCAGCATTAAACAAGCATCTGGGTGTTTTGGCTCCGGCTACCGTCAGCTGGGCAGAGATATCCCTCATCCTTTGAGGAGGAGATGCGACAACGTCATTTCATGGGATATCCAAAAGAAAAGTACATACGATATAAAATCCTTTTGTTGGTTCAAACTTCAAACTTCACTGGATGAATCAGTCTGCCTGTAATAGTTTCTGGAAACTGTTATGTAACATGAAGTGTGACTCTTCTTTGAATGCCACTTCTGTTCTTATCCGGCAAAAAACAACTGATATCAAGATCTCCCTTGTTCTCGAACAAACGGGAAGATTTGAGGACGAGGACATGAACTGACGTCTAAGTTCCATGATTAACATTTAATATAATTCCTGCATGTTGCCTGAAAAGTGACATCTTGTCATTTAAAATGCGATTTGCAAATTCATGCATAAGATGGTTGAGCGTTAGTGACATTTCTCTCTCTACTTGCGTCCTGTACTGGTGACAGACTACGACAGCGTTTCAGATACGTCGTTAACCCATTTGTGTTCACAACGGTCATATCACATCTTCCCACAATCATCCAGAACGTTCACACGGGGAGGCAGGTGGTGTGATCCATGGCTCCGACAAACACAGACCTCTGGAGTAAACCTCTGTTTGTTACGTGCACCGCTAACACACACACACACGGCAGTGGAGCTAGGATGCTGATAACGATGGATTTACACCTGTGTGATTAATCCGTGTGAAAGTTTTCTGCCCACTCTGAAATGCAAAGACACGAGGTGAAGAGTGGGTGATCAGTGTCCACCCTGGGCTCCTCTGTTTAAATACCCAGCCGCCCCCCCCCCCACACACACACACACACACACCAGATTACCTTTGCTAACCACACAATTCAGCACAATTACGATCGCTGCGGTGCATCTCATTACGAGCGACAGAGAGGGGGAGTCGGACAATCAATTTATCAGCGGTTCAGTCCGAATTTACAAATAAAAAAAAAAAGACTGCCCCTCTCAATTAGTTCAGTTCTGTAAATCAGTGAAGAAGCTCGGGACGTTTGTTGACTGAAAAAGGTTTTTTATAAAAGTCTGTTCTCATCCCTGTTTGTCCAATAGCGATGTGTCCTGCTGGTGTTCTTCATGTCTGGATGACACGTTACTATTGGACCCAAACAGAACGGTCTGGAATCAGCCATCTTTTTCTCCTTCAGCGATCTCTGTTTGTTGGAAGCTTCTCAACCTACCTGCGGTTCCTTTCGTAAACAGACTCCGCTGAGTTCAAACTATATTTAAAATCGCTCACACAGATTCCAAAAGGTGTCGGCGCGCTGCTGACACGAAGACAGTGAGGAAGCGCCGTTATTTCAGGGATGAGACAAAGTGCCGGCACGCTCTGACGAGTCGAAAGCGATACTGTAACCACCGTCATCACCCCGCGATGATTACAGGCTCCCTGTGGCGTTCAATAAAAAACGTTGGATGGTTTGGAAGTGGCTCCGGCTCCGGTGTAATGAGTCACTAGGAGCTGATCTTAAAGCTGTTTGAGAAGCTCGTCAGTCTCTGCAGAGGCCTTGAGCCTGTAAATATGTCCATTGTCTTTTCTGCCACCGCTGTTCGTACGTTTAACCTTCATTCCTGCAGCAGCTGCAGTGACTATTTGACCCTCATCCAGTTTGCCTTCAGTGTCCCCCCATTTGAGAACCGTTACATGCATCTGGAACAGCTGGACAGCCCTCCAGAGAACCTAGACGTGTCCTGGACATCAGACGGAATAACAACGAGCCCGACGTGGTTCTCTCGGGGGAGAGACACAAACAGGGTCAGTCTTTTGTATTTGTCATATCTCCTGCAGCTCATGGTGACCGCAATGTGTCCGAGGCACTTTGGCTCACAAGGGACACATCGACACCCAGGAGCTGGGGGACCTGGTGCATTGTGGGCAATGTCTTCCCTGAGGCCACTGGAAGCCATCTTCCCCCATGTGCTGCTTGGTCCCTCCCTCCCTCATAGCTTGAAGATTAGAAAGGCTGCCACCACATTCCAGGGTGACTGAACACTTCCAGGCAGCGTCAAACAGCATTGAGGAGCTTCCGTGCACACAGCACACACACACTCACTGTTGTATCCCGGCATGTCAAGCAGAAACATCCGATATTCACTATGACTATTCAAGGATTCCTGACAGCAAACCATGACGCAGCAGGTATGACTGTGAACACACATACTTCTATGCTCAGAACATAAATATAGATTATCGTATTCAAGACGATCAGATCTTTGGTTGGAAATAAATCTATTTCCAACCAAAGATCTGATCGTCTGTTGGTATCACAGATTACGAACTAGCCTCACACGATCACTGGCGTCTTTTTATTTCGTATTGTCAGGTGTATTCCTGTCTTTTTGGACCGATTTCAACTTGTATCAAAGCTATTTACCTCCTATTTCGTATTAACTTTGGAGCCTTGAGACACACGACCACGTGAAACAAACGGGCTCCGTCAGATATTTGCTCGCGTCGGACTGAGTGACATCAAATTGCATCTGCCCTGTGTCATCCCACCGTCGGTGAACACCAAGCTTGGGCAGATTCAATGAACGAGGCAGGAAATGAAATAGCAACATAGCAAGATTAAAAAGGGGTTACAAGGCACTCTGTACGTCACCTCTGAAAAGGAAAACCTGGCCGAGATGTAACCTTGACTGTGGAGGAGGAGGATTTAATTTCATGTTGGCGACGACAAATCTTAAGACTGAATGAGAATCCAGATAGACATCAAAGTCTGCTCTCCAAAACATTATTGTGTTTATGAAGCTGGTAATGGTGAGAGATTTGGAAGCCATCTTATTTTCCCTTGACTGAAAATGTTGTTGTTGGGGTTGGTTTTTTTTAAAATCATATTAAACACTGAATCAGTGCCAGTAGCCAATGGCAACATTTTCAACCCAGGAATATCGGGACCGGTTGTGGTAGAATGAACGTGTACAGAGATCATCCCAAACATTCTGCCCTTCCTGCATAAATCTACAAGTCATCACCATGAAACACGTGCGCTGTGTGCAACAATCCACAGCAGTTTAAAGTCAACCTGACAGCACAGGAAAACAGGTTTTAAACAACGAACCGGACTCTGGACAGAGGACCAACATCATTACCAGTCAGTGGCTATTCTTCTATCAGACATGTCATGGTCACACCTGTGTATTGATTCCTGTGTACGAACACAGTAATGCTGTGCCATATCTGTGTACACAAGCAGGAGCGAGCTTAAAGCAGAAACTTAAACACATTTGTCTCTCGCTGTGTCCCAAATCGCTTGCTCGTTCACTCCCTACTCACTGGAGGGAGGTCAACACGGTTGAAGAGTAAAAAAAACTCTCACTCAGGCGCTGTTAACTATGTCAGCACTGTCAAACAGCTACACCATGACAGACCACAGCTGGTGTACACATGTTTAACCTCAGCTTAGTAGCTCATGTAATCATATTTGCATCAAAAGGAAGGCTAGTCTATCTAGGCCTTTAGCTAGGCAGCTAGCATTAGCAGCCTTGCAAGCTGCCATGAGAGCATGATACTCTCGCATGATTCTCTCTAAGCAACTACAAAACCAACATATCTTCCAAAACTAAAGCAGAAAGTACAATTTAATTCAGCCTTTGCTAGTGCCAGGTGACATTTTCTGCTCAGCACAATGGGTGACACAAACGTTCAACTCCATGTGAATGTATTGCTTGGGCAGCGTCCGTCAGGCGTATGCTACCCAAGTATGATGGCGAACTCACAACATATGAAGATTCAACAGTGATGTTCGTGGTCGATTGAGCATTGACTGGAATCATGTCTGTCTACCACTTAATGGAAAACACCTGGATAAATTGGTAAAAAAAATTCTTTTATATTGCTGACCAGAGGGGACCTTAGGGATTAGCGGTAAACCTTTATGGGGATTACTAGTGGTGGCTGAGCTTCAAACAAAGCAAAAAAAAAAAGGATAAATAAACGCTAAAGGCAATGACTTGCCGCCGGCGAAATGTGGAACACTGGGATTTCACTCCAGTCATTTGGCTTTAAGGATGATTAATATGCCTGCTAATGGGAGAGGGCTGGGACCTCTCAGGCTGTGCAGGTATGAGGGGTAAACACCAGTGAATACTAGCAAGTGAAGGTGGGAAGTGCACAGTGCATCAATCACCAGTGACAGCTGGGACAAGACGCGGGGAGCTTCATCATCACTGAAAAATGTGGGTGCACGGCGACGTCAAAATCAGACAGTGCTAATTGGTATTTCTGCAACCTTGTGTGCAACCAAACATGACCAGCACATACCGGGAGGTAAATACACAAGTAACAGAGAAGCTGTTTGATGCTAAAAAAAAAAAAAAAAAAAGGTATCTTAAAAGCTGTAACTTGTCGAATAGGAATTCAGTATTGAATATAATTTCCTTGATTCATTTAAAACACATTTTGCAGTTGGTAAGGCCCAGCTGTCACAGCTGACATCACAATGAGTTGCAATTCAAGGTTTAAAAAGTCCTTTTGAGGCATTGTGAAATCACCTTCAATGTAACAAGCTGTAACTGTTTATGGGTTTCACGAGTATGATAGACCAGATAATTGCACTCTGTACACAACATGTCTTGGACAGCCACAGTGGGAGTCTGACTAACCTGACATTTAACACACGTATCCAACTTAATGTGCTCTACAAAATGGATTTAAAAAGGATGACTGGGGATAATGTGACATTTACCTTCTGGATTTTGACTGTATCAACTCTAAATTTAGTGTCTCAGTAACTTGTCAAATATTGGTCTTTTGTTTCCAACCATGAAGTCCATTGGTAGAATGAAGCTGCAGGCTCAGAGGCCATGTTGAAGCCTCACCGCTGGATATTAGATTGCCCCCCTCCACATCTCATTAAAGGAAGCAACAGGACAATGTGTGCATCTCCAATGAGACCAAAGGCCATCATGCATCCAGAGTCGCTGTTGGATTTGCTGATTTGATTGATATTGTGTGTGCGCAGCGTTGCAGAACGAGAGGGCGAGACAGTGATTTCAGGAAATATAATTATGCCTCTTTTGGACATTACACAATTGGTGGAAAGTTAGAATTTGTTATTGTAAAACATTATGTAAATAGCTCATAATATGCTGCCGTTGCATTCACAGGTCAAACAAGAAGACACTTACATAATGTTCAGAGTTTCTTCCACTCGTCTTTTCCAAATGGCGGCTCACTGTAAAAGAAAAAAACATTTACACCAGTTATAACCAATTAGAATATTCCAAAGGTGCAGAACAGTTAAATGTTCATTCATGAAAATCAAATTAGTGGGTCATTACATGGTTCCTAACAAAGCTGTCCAGACCTAGTTTTAAGTAACACTTATCTGTGCCTGAGGGGGCAGCAGCCACCCAGCGGAGTTAATTCACACTGTTCCTTATAAGCTGAATGTCCACTTCGAAGTGCAAAGGAGTACGAAAAGTATTCATCACCAAGAATGATCAATTTACTGTAATCTTAACACTTAACTATGGTGGTCTGTTGGGTTTTTACGACTGGAATAGATTAATCCACCTCATTCCACATTCGGGGAGCGAGTAATTTTCAAAAAAGGGTTTTTGATTGTAATTCATCCACTGAACTGAATAACAAACAATACAAGCAATACGGAAAGTGCAGTGAAGTGGTCAGTGCTCTTCTTTTTATAACGTCCACAGACAGCAAAGACGACTGGTTGCCGGTGACTGAAGACCTCTCGCCCATTAGGGGATGAATTCCTTTTCTTTCTTTCTTTTTTTTCCAGATTCACATTTAAAAAATAGGACTCATGTTGGAAAATAGAGAATCAAGGTTAGTTCAATGATATACCCATCATCAGACTTTTAAAATGTCTTCAATCAATTCTACCGTGGAAAACGTCAGCGTTCTACATCAAAAGGTTAATAGACGTTCGATAATTGGTGAGTATTCTCAGGTGACAGATGGATGACGCGCTGCTGAGCAGTGATGCAACATGCAACATATGTTGGGCATCTGTACGTAGGTTGAAATAGACAAACACTTTTGTCTTATGAAGTGTTTCTTTGTGACTGTTGCCATGGATGACAGTAAGGACGGGCTCTCGGGGCTGTGACCAGTGCTGTTGTTATTGTGTTATTATTCACATTTCCAGCTCTGTATATTAAAGCGATGATGGATTCAGTGAAGCATTAAGATATAATTCACCATTTTTTCCCAAGGTGGGGGTAAAAAAGGGGATAAAGAGTTTTGCTCACTGGCTGCTGATGGCAGAAAATAGCTATTTTCCAAAAGATGACACCATGAAAAATGAACAGACTCCAATTAGTGGCTGATATTTACTGGTGGGCAGCAGGAGGGCTTTGAAAGCCAGTGCCGTACGTTAACTGGAAGAAAAAAAAAAAAAAACACTTCATGAGTGTGTAAGAGTCGTGGGGGGGCTGAAGGGTGGAATAAAAAAAATAAAAAAACAACGCTTCACTGTCTATCCATCAGGGTCGGTGACCTAAAATAGACTTCAAATGCCCAGGGACATCAGTCAGCCTCACTGGCAATCATGGACCTCTAATAAGTGAGGTGAGGAGGGCTGACAGACATCTCTGTTTTTAGGAGAGGAAGGTCCCAAATAAACTCTTTTCCTGCGGTTTATAGTAGCTGGAACTACGTTAAATGTCAAGAGACATCACCTTAGCATGTATTAGTATTGTTTATCTCAGTGTCACGGAGAAGGGAAAGGTTTGGATTTTGGTGGATGAAGAGACAGTTGTCACTTCATTTCCTCCTCTGTCTACAAATGTGTCCCTGTTTATCCCTGGTGGACATAATGCACCTGTGGGGGTGCGAACGGCAATGGTTATGATTTGAAAGTGGGACACCGTCCGACAGCCCTGTCATCCCGCGAGGGGCCGTGGCCGTACCAAAAGGGTCTCATTTAAGCATTTAAGCAGCTGAAAAATATGGAACAATATCTGAAACTAGGGGACAAAACTGTGTCAGTATACCGGTACTATGGGTTAAACATATCTGAGGTGGCTTTTTCATCTCTATCGCACTAGCGCAATGGAGCCATGGCTGTACCAAAGGATCTTCAGTTAACTGTCTTTGAGACTCTTCACCTGGAACCAAGAAAAGAAATATCGACCAACACAATCCTTAGACAAAACATCTACTTTGGTAGTAATCGCTATCACAAACCTCCAGTTCTTCATTCTTTGGTCAAACCCAAAGAAAGTGTCTGAAGCCTCCCGGCCTTCACACTAATATCCACAGCAAACATTGGTCCAGCAAGCCTGCAGGAGGCGAGCTCACACGTTATTATCGCCGAGGTTTCATTGCTTGTCTGCGGACACAGTCTCATCAGCAGCCGACAGACGAGGCAAGACTGGAGGGGCACATCAAGTGTCTTGAAATGAAATTTAGGAGGTGCAGATATGCAAACAATGTCTCCCCAAACGATCCAAACTCCTCTCAAACACGAGTGCATCTGCAACTGAGGGAATCACCGATGTCTAATCAAGACAAACGCCGTTTCTCAGAGTTGATTGCTGGAAAAAGGGCACATGTTTATCCGTTGGAGACAACTTCATTCTTAAGTATGTCAAATCATATTCATCTAATCATGGAAGAGGCAATATCCAGCTTTGGCTCCCAATCGCAGTAAAAATCTCCAAATCGACTCATCAAGACTCAGAGGTCGCCGATGTATAAGCAACATTTGTGACAGCAGCAGATATCCAGTACAGAGATATTATCCCTGGGAAGGACAACGCTTCATTATTCTGTAAATATCATTTCCATTGTTTGACGGAAGCTGGAAGCCTCCTTCTCACCAGACTTGCAGCCTCGACGGCAGCCAGATCCGAGGCCCACTTGAATTTGGCTGAAAGAGTTTGGCAGCGGGGATACGGACCAGGCTGCTAGATGAATACACCTCAACCCTGCCAAACCTTTACACAGAGGCACTTGCATTTTTTGTGGGATGAAATGAGACCGCCACATGCCACTGTCTGGTCTCAACCCTCCCATTTACATCTCATGCATTAGTCTTGTTCTGTATTCAGAGTGACATCTGGAGTTTACTCTGCTCTTCTCTTCTCTGGCAAAAGCAATTATACAGGCTGAAATGTGATGGGGGTTTTTCTTCTGCTAATGTTGACGATGTGAAAACAAATATGACATGAACAAGCTATTAAATATGTCTGTCGCAGGTAATGAATATCACATATTTCTCATTTGCGTTTTGTCAGTTGCCGAATAGAGGTTTCAGTCTTTCAGGTGACCGTTTGAGAAGAGTCGAGATGATTAAAAATGGCAGTCAAAAGCTAATATAAGCTCTCAAACAGTTCACCACTCCATCCTGTATGTCCATCAATGATCCCAGGTCTTCTTGACTCCAAAAGACATCTATATGCTTTGGATATTTACATGAAAATGAACTAAGTGACTTCAGGCCTATGACAAAGTGACGTTTTTTTTCCCCATATGTGATATTCCACCATGAAATAGAATGTGGCAGAGAATCAATGCCACAATTGAGAATTCAGCCTGAGAGAAAGAGACAGAGTCAAAGTCACAGAGAAACTAACATCAACAAGTGAAGATGGGGTGAAAGTCAGGCACGTGTTCTGCTGTTCAATAAATCCAGTCAGATTATGTCGGTTAGCGCCACGCCTGGATTCTTTCATTCATCAAAGTGGAGGAAACCATGACAACGGACGCTGGATCAATATGAAAGCTATCAGTTATCAAACCGGTGGCAGCAGGGGGTCTCCAGGTGACGATGGATAGTGGACGGAGGACGAATGAGGTAAATCTAAATGAAGCACTTATGGATTTAAACTGTCATTTGTACAGAATGAAATGTTAAAGTGTCACTGAGACACTAAAAGGGAGGAATCACTACGCTGGAAGACATATTGAAGAGCGTGAAATATCTGTTTTATGAATAGCGTTCTCAAAAAAAAAAAAGTAATTACATTTGTTGACGTGAAGGATTTATAAACTCTGACACATTTAAACCGACCAAGCTCCATTTTAGCACATCAATTCTGTTCTGCCTCGTTCTTTTGAAGCTGCGAAAATAATGAAATATTCAGTTTGCATTGTTTTTGTGCTAAGAAGGAATGACGGGTCTCTGCTGTCACTTTCTGTATGATCTGCGACTCCAGCTGCCCGGGCCTGTCACTCAGTGTTTCTGCTGCATGACTTGAAAACATCTGACAATCACGGGGCTACAGAGGCTCAGGCGGGGGGGGGGGGTCTGCTACCCTGTGCCCACTAATTACGCTGCCTGAGACGATGCGACTTTTGTCGTCGCTCCAAGTTGAGCGACATGTCACGATAAATGGCGGCTTTGTCCATTATTTTAGGCAAAAGTACAAGAGTCACGACCCACACTGAGCAGATGCAAAAGAAAAGGAAACGTGTGACAGGATGATATGGAAACAGGCGGGTTCAGAGCGCCGATGTGTTTCAGAGGAGGACGCTGTAAGCTGTGGAACCAGACTCGTCACTTTGTTGACAGAGATTCGCAGAGATCTTTGGTAAATGTAGGTTTCCGTTTCAGAGCCTGAAGGCTGTTCCAGCACGACAGCCTCATCTCACCGAACGCCGTCAATAACCGTTAGTTTGAGGAGCGGCAGGTCCTTTTAGGGCCCCGTCAGTTCGGCGTGTAGGTGGACAGACGATGTCCATTAGCAACAGACCTCAGCGCCATCTCGCAACTCACTCACTAAAATGCCATAGCAGCATTTCGCCACTACGCCTACTGTTGTTTGTAACTGCTTAAAGCCACATGTCGAAAGAAAACATGGGTCGTCTGGTCCTAAACCCCGCTGCTGCATCACCAGACACCACATGCTAGCATGTGTTAACTGAGCTAACACACATTTCTTCACAAAGGTCGCTCATGGGGACAGATTTCAGGTTTCAGTGACAAACACAATGTCTGAAATGTGCTGAGACGGATAAAACATTCTCATCTGGGTGTAGGAGGAACACGGCCGTTAAACCCCTCAAATATACCCGTGTGTTTCCATCTGAAGGCTGCTGCCTCATCATGAGTATTCAGCAAAGTAAATAGAGTGATATGGGGTTTTTTTCCTTGTATGAATAAAATGTTTGGGTCTAGTTGAGTGAACTTCAGCCATCTGGATAAAGTAGAACGCCCTTGAAGCCGGCATCTCAAATCAGACAGCATAATAGTATTCAGATGGTATCCCTGCGTGATGATGGCACATCACTGGCGAGCTCTGTCTCTCCACTGCTTTGCCCTTGGACGATAAAGCTTTTACCCTTTGAATTTACGCAGTTCAACTCCCATCACAAGGATTTCTGTTCAAAAACAGCAAAGCAAAAGCGGAAAAAAAAAAAAAAATCGTGCATCTATTAGTTTCAGTCGGCGCACCTGGGACACGCGACACTCTCTTTATGCAGGAGCTGAGGGAAGAAGACTTTGCATAAGTTGAAGCATCACAGGGTTTATTGGAGGAGACAAGCATGACCACGTGTGGCGTCCTGCCCGGCTGCTTTGGTCACCCCCCCTGGTCAGGATGACCCACTTCGAGACAAACATCAATCAAACTGCTCTGATTGGAAATAAAGTGACCTCGGTTCCAGATAAACCTGCATCCTTAATACAGTCACATGACAGGAACTGTGTCCGTTACTGTACAAAATCTGACGGCGAACGACACGTGGATGCCGGTAAAGTAAATTACAGGTTCTGAGCCGGAATCCAAAGTGGATAAGATGCTCTTTCACCTGCAATCGATAAAGGTCTTCATCCTCTCGTGGAGCACGAGCTAACTGAATGGCAGCTCTCAGATTCCCCACTGGATAATCACGCAATCAAATTGTATTATTTAGCTTCCACAGGTGCAAAGCCAATGTGGCACATTTTCCATTTTGAGGCGTATTTGGCTCCTCGCCTCAACAGATCTCTGTGGAAATCATCTCTCTGTAATGAGAGTGTTTTCTTCATATTTGCACATTTGGTAATGAGATTTCACAGACAATAATATCGATTCCAAGAACATGTTTTTTTCCCCACTTTTATGAATTAAAAAAAAAAAAGGTCCTGTGAGGAGTTCAGTACATAGATGGGTATATAGTATATTATCTAAGGATACCTGCGAGGTACCAACTAGGTAATACCTTTTTCAGCCACAGTCTGGTCGTCGTACGTTCATTCACGTCCAGTATCATTTATCGTCGTCCGTGTTACTGCTTCAAAGCACTGCTTGTTAATTAACAAAGGCAATAATTCCAATCCACGGCAGAAAAGGATGACCTTTTTCATGGTAATGGGAAAACCGGCCATTGTGTGCCTGCAGATGGCTCATGAATAGCAAGTTGAGAAGATAGGAAAAAGATCTCTGTCTGAGCAGTGAAGGTTTTCTCCTCCGGCCCCGGTTGCTATGTAACACTCATTAGCGGGCTCCGCTGATGGAGAGCGACGGTATGGATGTATGAACCCAAAGTTAGAGCGGTTTTCAGAGGCAATTAGACGTCTTTAAAGGCAGTTTGCAGTTTGTCAGACATTACAGCTCAGGCGAAACCTGAACGTGCACCGTGTGCCCGAATATTAGAGCACACAATCTTTGGATTGATGGATTTCCATATTTATCTTGTATCTAAGGGTCAACGAAAGTCATTATCGGAAACATTTTAACATGAGATAATTAAAGGAGACGCAGTGAATGGTTTTTTTTGTAAACTATGGACGTGGAGGTGAAATTCAAACCGTCTTTTACAAAAGTGGCCTTGGGGGGTTAGAGCGACGTCCCAGCGATGTGCTGGTGTTTGCAAACATTTAAATTTGACCGTGTGAGTAAGTTGAACTGCCAGGAGCAACAGGGGAAGAGGTTTAGGTAAGAACGACATCGGGTCAGCTGCACGGAAAATAAATTCACACCATAATAAGCTTTACAGCTTTTTCTTCTTGTTTTTTAAGACAGCCGATGTGATGGAGGTCACCGCATCGGTGGCCTCGGCTGCCCTCCGCGCTTGTTTTTGGCCGACTGTCAACGTTTAAGTGGATCAGCAAAGGTCTGCTTGTGCGTCAGGACACACTAACACACATAGATCAGACTGTTTTAATCGGGTTTGCTGGACGAGCGCGTCGTTTGACTGGGACACAAGTCTGGCAGCAAAGGACGGGGGTGATTCGATTAGTCCGGGTGTAAACCTTGTTCCGGTTTTCCATAATGTTGAGTCAAAAAAAAAAAAAAAATACTGCAGATGAGAACGATACAATTATTACATTAGTCAGGTGGCTTTCAGACTCCATTCCGGACGGTGGCGTGACTGCGAGTCTCTGACTTGAATGTTTCTCTAAGAAGTCGGATCACAGCGTCCATCGTGTCCAGTCGAACTAAACGATTCCGTCAGATTCAAGCGCGATTGAACAAGGTTTCTGTCTTGTTCAAACGTCTCTTTGTAGAGAAGAGAGCGTTGAATTAATAAAACTGCAGGTTAGAGGGTGAATGGGGTTGTGATTCGTCAGGTTCCAGTGCGACTGTGACAAATTCTACACATCAGTTGGTGTCTGTTACGGAGAAGGTCACGTCGCTCTGATCAACGACCAAAGATTCATCGGCTCACTCGGCCTGCTCAGATGTTTTTGCCGCGTCAGGAGGGACTCGACCTCCGTCGCTCGTGTCTGTTATCCATAATTAGTCCATGAGTACGTTCAAATACGACTACTGAGGGACTAGAGACCCGCCCTTCGAGACAAGAAGAGTCTGCAAACTTATTTTTACACAGAATACTTGAAGCACGTCGAGTCAGTAAGTGCCTCATGTCCCCACTGTGCTCCGGCGCCGCTCCGTGTATTAGGAGAGAAGTCGCTGTGGGTGTCGGGATGAGAGCGACCGCATGCAGGACCACATCTGTTTTATGGGTTTGGAGTGTTTGATTAGCGCGGGGAGTGTGTTTGGATGCTAATGTGGACGCGTTGGCCTCACGTCGTGCCAACAATCCGCGCCAGTCAGTCCTTTTCATTTCAGGACGCTCAGTTTCCCGTTTCAATTGAGAAGTTAATGTCCATAGGTAAGGACGGAATGACGACTGTAATTCTCACGTTCATTAGCAGCGATTGGTAAACAAAGACTTCCACCGCCGCTCCGCGATTCGATCCCATTTCAGAACCAATGACCCTTTCCAGGACAGTCAGATATTGATCACTAATTAGCGAGAGGAACGTGCCTGTGATTCATGTAAACGTGGTGTTGGTGAGTAGATGAGGAGCGTTCCGGAGGGGGAGGGGGCCCTACGATTGCCTCATGTGGTGTCCGTGCCAGCTGCGTTATATAAGCAGGGTCCTGTTGCGTCATGTGAACTCGTCTGTGCTGGACAGAACCGCTGTGGTGACACGGAGCGAGGTAGCATTTACAATCGGAGGTCGATTTAATCGGGGCCGACAGCACATGTCAGCCGTGCCCGAGCACATTCCAGCCTCTCTGTTGTGATGTGTAAGTATCTCCCACTCCATGGCTGACATCCACGGATTTATACAACTCTGATGCTCGTTACGTTTGAGAATTTAATCGTGTTTGCCTCCCAAAAAACGTGAACTATTTAAATTTGACATTTTAATCAGCACTATCATCAGGATTTGTAATTCACTGAGGCAACAACAACACTTTACCAATTAGAGTTCAGAACCTGAAGTTGAAATTTCAGGATGTCGCCGTGCGTTTGGTCCCATAATTTAGGAGATTTACTTATGAAATACTGCTTCGCCCACAGAGACCGGAGCAGGCAGCAGACAGCTGCGGTTACGGTCCTGTTCAACGCTCCGAATCCTGCTGCAGCTGACGCATCGACGGAGGGGGGGGGTTGATACATTTGAGTTGGGTCAGGGTCAGATACATTGTGATATGTGATGTTGAGTTGATATATTCTGCAACAGGAATGACTACTGCCCCCTCCTGGCCAGTCACTGAACCACAATGCGAATCCATAAATTGTAGTGAAACAATGTGCAGAACAAACGTGTACATCACTGGATCACTCTTACATTTTCAGCGCATGTGCTGCTCATGCCACAGAATGTCAATTGTGCGCTTCACACACACACACACACACACACACAAAAATGTTTCAAATGACACTAAAAGAAA
>JBBMJM010128788.1:0-12913 GCA_037832705.1 Centriscus cristatus
CTAAGAGAAGTGAAGAATATGGTGCAGGCAGGGTGGAACAGCTGGAGAAAAGTGTCAGGAGTGGAGGACGTGGTTCACTGGTTCACAACTCTGTTGACTTTTACATGTAGGTACATGTAGGTAGCTACATTTATATGTAGGTATATGTAGGTAGGTAAATATACAGTATGTAGGTACCAGACACCAGGGATCCAATGTGACCTCATCTGACTGAGTGAAAAGACAAACCAAAACCCCTAAAAACCCCCAAAAAACAACCATTAGTGAGTGAAAGTGTCATGAATGTCTTCTGGGCCCATGAGCTGCAGCACGGCTCCCTACCAATCAGTGGTTTGGGGTAATAATCTTTTAGTAGTGCTCATTATCATCCTAGATTCTACTCACAGTACCTTTATTCTACTTAGTTCTTCTTACGTTCTTGCTGCTGTGACTTATGACGAAGGTAGAGAAAGGTCTCTGCTGACAGTGATTTTCCTAAATGGACTTTTAAACTATGAAAACTTTGTGAATTTCTTTCAGATTGTCTATGAAAAAAAAGAAAGACATTATGAATTGCTGCTATATTTTATTCATGAGGAGGCTTTGATGAATCTGTTTTCAGTAATGGCCCCACGGATGCAAATGAGCTCCGAGTGCCTCCGTTCACTGCAATCTCCATTTCATTTGGCTGGGCGAGGACCTGCAGTGTGTGATCGCTGGCGGGGGTCAAACAGATGAAGAAGAAAATGTGATTAGGACAAATGTTTCGCATATACCAATTTAATCTAATGCTCCAATGCTTGAATCGTTGACTATGACGATTAGTCGTTCAAATATTTTTAAATTTGAATTTATTAAAATCTGCTATTGTCATTAGCATGTTCCAAATCTGTATTTCAGTCATTTCAGTCTTTCTTCTGCTTTAGCTATTGATAATTTCAGGTTATGAAGGATTCCATTCCTTCCAGCTCAACATCTTACCTTTCTTTTTATTTTTTTTTTTGTAATTATAATATTTTTGGCATCCAATTCAAGGCAAAGCTCTAAGTGTGTGTGCAGACGCTGCAAATAGTGCTGACAGATATTGTGGTGGAACGTCAGCGGTGGTTTCTTACATTAACTTGAATGTAAGATGGCTGATGTGTATTTATCGTACAGAGGTTTAAAAAGAATAAGCACACGATCACTGGAAGAGAGAATTAAGCTAACAGAAGACAAGTGACAGGATGAGGAGAAGATCAATCTGTTGTTACCAGGTCTGCCAGAGTTGTTCAGGTCCAGTTTCAGACTGTGGGAGAGACGTCCGTCATCTGGGAGGGACGACACCACGGTCAGCACGCAATTAGCAGCAGCTTTCCATCCCATCTTCCTGAGATGGGGATTCTCCTGTCAGCAGGTTTTGTTTGCAGCCTGCAGGACGTCTGTCTGTTGCTCTCTGTGCCGGATCGGCGTGACTGACGTGTCTCCGCCGCTGGCATATCTGAACCGGAGCGTATTCTACGGGACAGAACGAGGGAGTGTCAGCGGAGATTTGATGAACACCTGAAGGATGTGTAAGACTTTGCGTTACACGCCGATAAGAGCCAGCTCGCATCGCCTCTGAATCTGGAAGCAATTTTTTATGTCTATTAATAGGAGCATGTGCCAGGACAGACAGATCAGAGATGCCTGAATAAAACTTTGATTACAACATCAAGAGAAGCTGCGCTCTCACAGGGAAACAGTGGAGTTTCAGCTCACGGGCAGAAAATAACTCCTAACTCCTCCCCACATAATGATGATATATCACAAAACTTCAGTACTCAAACTGGACGTTCGGCTGAAAGTTCACCTGAACAAACCAGCTCAAGTTGACTTGTGTTCAGTTATTGTCTGGCAGACGTGAACGTTGCATTAACCTTCACATTCTGTTCCCATTCTCCCGCCTTGGTAGATTAGTTTGACAGCAAGTGTCTGTGTCAGATGTTCAAGTACAAATTTACAATGTCTAAATAGCCTATGTCACACCCATAAATGGAAATGTTTTTGTTTTCTAACACTTGTTTTTGGAAAAAAACATCTACAATTAAACCCTAACAATGGCCGGTTAGCATGGTTACCTAAGGCATAAAAACATACAAGCCAAACCATCACAAGCCCCCATCGCAGACTTGTGACAGCTTCTTCGCTCGCTTTGAGACAGACAACTCACCGGCACAGAAGACCCAACCTCCTTCTGGAGACCATGTGTTGATGCTATCTCCAGACAGCATGCAGCAATCATGCTGGACGAGCGCACGGAAAGCCACGGGTCCTGACGACATTCCTGGTTGTGTCCTGAGAGACTGTGCTGCAGAGCTCACCGATGTCCTGACGGTCATCTTCAATGCCTCGCTGAGCCAGGCTCTTGTCCCATGCCTCAAAGCCACCAGCATCATCCCGGTCCCGAAGAAGTCACCTCCCTCCTGCCTCAATGACTACCGCCCGGTCGCACTCACCCTCATCCTCATGAAGTGCTTTGAGCGGCTGGTCATGCAGCACATTAAGTATCGGCCCAAATCACTCGACCGATGACGCCCTCGCCACTGCTCTTCACTCAGCCCTCTCTCACCTGGAGACCGAAGATGCACACGTCCGAATTCTGTTCAACTTCAGCTCAGCATTCAACAATATGATCCCCCAGCAGCTCATCCATAAACTAGACCAGCTGAGACTGAACATCTCCCTGTGCAACTGGCTGCTGAACTTCCTGATGGGGAGACCACAGGCAGTTTGGGTCAGCAGCAACACCTCCAGTACCATCACGATGAACACGGGGACCGCCCAAGGATGTGTGCTGACATATGAGAGCATGCCATCATTCAGCTCCAACCTCCAACCATACCATACTAGCAACCAAATTTGCAGATGACACCACTGTGGTGGACAACAACCTCCCCCTGAATGTGGAGAAGACAAAGGAGGTTGTTGTGGACTTTAGGAGAGTGCACTGCCAACACTGAAACCCAAATTCAACACATGGGAGAGCACAAGTTCAAGGCAAACAGTTTATTGGGTAGGGGAGTTGGGGCTGGGGGGAAGAGACTGATATTCCCAGGGAAAAACCTCTAAAACAGTCTCAACAAGATCCTTGTCAGTCCTTCTGAAATCGATAACTAAAAATGTTCTCAACGAGATACTCTTCAGAAGTTCCACAGGAGAGACAAGCGCTGACGTTACCAGCAGGGCAACACAGGAGGTCGAGGTCGGGACACGCAGAGTCAGGGGCCAGAGATCAGAACTGCAGATCCTACAAACAGTAGAGACATTCTGGCAACCAGATTAGAAACCTGGGGAGCTTTAATACCTCTGTGAGGAACAGGTGTGGGTGATTGAGACTGATTGGGCTGGGCGTGGCCAGAGATGGTGTGTTCGGGAGCAGTGGGAGAAAGCAGTGACGTCTGGCAAACCATGACAAACGCGCTCCACTGACCATTGATGGTGCTGCAGTGGAGAGGGTCAGCAGCTACAAGTTCCTGAGTATGTATATCTCTGAAGACCCTTTGTGGAGCCGCAACACTGCATCACTGGCCAAAGAAGCCCATCAGTGTCTGTACTTCCTCCGTAGCCTGTGCCGGTGATGGAAATCAGCACTAATATCCCAGGGAACCTGGTAAAGGCTGACTAATCAAAATGTAAATGTGAAGGTTTATTTGTATTCAGTGATTTTCAGTACCGATATGTGTGGTGATATTTAGTGATTTAGTGACAGTGATTCGAGCTGTTTACCTGATTTTTCTGTGTGTTAAAGCACATTGACAATAGTCTCGCTCTCACTTACACTTGTATGAGACCATTGCAAATATCAGTGAATCAGAGATGCAATATTAAAGCGTATTAACAATGTGCTTCTTCCTAACCATTTCCTATTTGTAATGAAGCTGGTTCAAATGTCATTTCTTGCCTGAAAGCGAATTACAAATGCTAAATCAGGCATCACAAATGAAGGTTCACTGCACTTGTCAGAACTAGATGGAAATTATTCATGCAAAATGAATCTTTTCCCTCCAAGATGAGTGAATGTGTCATTTGTGCTGCATGATGTGTCTCCTCTAATGGAAACAAGCTGTTCCCTTGTCCGAACAGGAATCCACAGAGCTTTGACGACGCTGTTACGACAGTTTGTCTGAGTGAACTGAGTCGTTGTTAAAAATAGAAAAACGGTAATACTCATTAGCTGTGTGAAATTAAATGCTCGACGTGCGCTGACGCTTTCTGGCAAGCTTTCATCGGCCTTCAATTCGTCCCACACAACGATGCAAAATAAAGCATGTGCTCATGCTCTCATCCACCATGTGCATGTATCAATGACTTGTAGTTTGCAGGTACATGGCAGAAGCTCTGCCTTTAAAAATTACCCTTGCTTATCTTTCTTTCTATGTCCGCAGGACAAAGGAATTATCCGATTATATTCAGGCACACTCTGAGCCAAAATACAGAGAAACGAGAATGGAACCAGTTAAGATTTGGGGTGGTTCTGCTGTGGTATTGTCTGTTGGACAGGACACAATGAATGAAAAAGAGAAGAATGAAAGGGGACCTAAATTTGACCCCTGGGGTACCCCACAGGAAAGAAAGCGCACTAAAGGAGGAGGAGGCATCCCCCGAGCACAGATAGATGATGGCTATGTGGACCGGATATGTGTAATTGCTGCTGTATGACTTGGATCTCCAATGCTCAAACAATAATTTCTTATTTTTTTCCTGTTTGTTTCCTGTCTTGTTTGTACTACTTTTGCTGCTTCACTCGTTGTCGGCTCAGAGCCTGAAGGACTGACCCTAGTTTCTACCGTTGCACCTTATATACAGGACGATCAGGTGTACTCGAGTTTTCCGGAAAATGCTCTCCATCAGAATTAGATTGCAGGTGGTTAAAAAGGTATTTACATGTATTTACATGTATATTAAGTCATGATCATCACACACACTTGGTGTGACCAGTGGTGTGATAGTAGAAATGTTATTAGTGATTTTATGACTGCATATATCAGTAATAAAAGTTCCATCCGAATTCTTGTAAAATGGGCAATAAACTGGTTTCACATTCTCACATTTTGAAATAAACAGTTAAATCACAAACCAAGACTTTCTGTTATAAAGATCCACTGTGTTAAACAGGAGGATTCAGAAGACAAATGTCCTCTGACGCATCATCTTCCGTCACACACACACACAGACGTGTCAGTCAGTGAGTTTACGTTTGGTGCATCACCTGAGGAATGATGACCAGTCAGTGGCACCTTCACAAAGGGCAGGTGACGTGTTTCAGACAACGATCCCAGTATGATCACAACGGCTTTTAATCAACGACGCTGCTGACTCAGAGCTGCTCGTCGAAGCACTTCTGGTTCTTCCTCGTCAGTCGAGGAAACGAAGACGAAGAGTCAAAGTGCTCTGCAGGAATCTTGAATGAATGCGTTCCGTTCCATGAATATGTTGATTTAACCCGTGGCAGCGCTGGTTCCCTGCAGAGAACAACCACCCTGCACAATGCTCTGCCACAGAGGTAAACGACACGAGGGTTTTCTGTGCCGCGGGGAGCATCATGCACCACTCGGGTATTTAAAGACTCAGCTCGCCTGCAGCCAATTTCATGGCTGATCTCCTCGGTGTGAGCGCCTGCGACAGGTCAATTCCCCCCCAGCAGGGGACACTGGGGCCTCCGGGGCTTGGAGGCGGCCGGCGTCGGCTTTAATTGAAGCACCAAATGTCAGTGTTTAACAGGTCAAGAGAGGAATAAAGATAAATTAATCCTAATTATGCGTCGCACGCACCGATATGAATCTTAATCAGTGGTTCAGATCTGATGCAGCGGATGATTCTGGAGAAGGATGAGGCTTTGTTGATCACACTGGTTTCCAGCTAATCACCTCGATCAAAGGACCATTACGACTGAAACGCAACAGAAATTCAATTAATAAAATGAGAACACGCAACACAAACACATCATAATCAATTTGTATTGATCAGTTAGTTGCTGCCATACTAACAAAAGTACATTCAGAGGGCAAACAACTCCTGACACGTTACCTCTTGTGAGGTAATTAAAAGGAGTCTGTAAGGTCCTCTGCTAATTAGTGTATGTTTGTCAGGAGAACTGTGTGTGTGTGTGTGTGTGTGTGTGTTTCTTTATTTGGCGTTAGATATCCATCATTAGTGGAAACACTCTGCTGGAGCGGCAGAAGGTCATGGAACTGACTCCATCTCACGAGAAGAAACAGAATGTGGTTCATCTTACAATGAACGTCACACTACGATCACATGAATACACGAAGGCAGCGTCTGCTACGGTTTTATTTCTCCACTGAGTTAAAGCCATTAACTCTGCTTCTCGGAGTTTGACATTTTCATAAACGGTTGTTGGAAACTAATGGATTTACAGCCTGAGTGGATACAAACTCACTTCCACTGGTTCTGTTGATGGATAAAGATCTATTGCACATTCTGTCATTAAGCCAATTAATCTCTGTGCTGCATGTCATCAAACTAATAGGTCTGTGTGCCGCCACTCATTGAACACGGTGAAGTGCTGTGAAGCAGTGATAGTGATCACGTACTACATACTACGTAAACATATTTGTCTCTGACGGACAGACAGGGAAGTCACAGAACATCATTAGTTATTCCATTTGCTTCCTCTGCGATACGATTTAAATTAAAGTACATGCTGTCGAATAGAGCCCGTGGAGTGCACGAGGTCTGTATCCATGGCAACCGCATCCTTGTGTTTGTATTTGCTGAACTTACTCATGTTAACGAGTCGCAGAAGTCCAAACTAAATATTATGGATGATTTATTTATGGTTTTGATTAAAGAGGAACTAGAATATGCCGCTGGACTCTGAACTAACACGGGAGAAAGTATTTAAAGTGATTCTTTAGGATGAAAAGGGAGATCAGTGAAGGAGAGCATGAGTGAAATGTTTGGAATCTTTCCTTCTCATCAGTCATGAGGCGCGTTTTGACAGCTCAGTTTGTTCTGAACGAGGCTGCCAACAAAATCCCTGCTACCGTCATGGCGGCTGCTTAGCAGGAGACATTTGGGCCAATAATGCTGAAATCAGAATTCAGACTTACGGTCTGTCAGTGGTGGTCTGATCCATTTCCAGTGGGATGATGAGACCACTTCATTCTCATTATTTGCAGTTTATTTGGGGCTTTTTGGTAATTTCCTTGTAAGTAAAAAGTTGATTTTATCATTGATGACGTGTGACGATTCTTCCGTTTTTCCCACTGTTCTCAGGGTGACGACGTCCTGACCGTCATCAAGATGAAAGCCCAGTGGCCGGCGTGGCAACCGCTGAACGTGTGAGTATCACAGCTCTGTCTCTTCCACACCAACCTGCAGAGGAAAGAGGGCAGATACATCACTGGGCCTTCGATCGCTGCGTCACCACAAGCACAAGTACAAATTTAGCTGCTGTGCATTGAGTCAGACACCATGAAAAGTAGTTTATAGATTCATCGGGTCGACGGTTTGCGATCGCAGAACCTTCGTTTGCTGCTTTGACTGCAGAGTTTTGGCGGTTCTGACTTTCTTCTGCCCTGAATGTGAAAATTTGCTGCGTCTCCATCGTTTGTCCGTAATCTGAAGGTGGATCAATAGGACTTAATTTGAGCGTGTGATGTGATTTGAATTCCGGGGCGAAGTAAATCCGTCCTCTACAGCCAGATGAGCTTTTTCTCAGATGGAATTCGGTGGATTCCTCCAGAATGCTGTTAGTAATCTGTCTTGGAGAACCGTGAGTTCTGAGCCAGAACAACCCGACCAGTGAACTTCCAGCTCAAAGACGCCTCCAAGAGCCAGTGTGCTAACGGTGCACATTCCCGTTCATTTACTCCTGAACCCATAGAAGCCGTTTCATCTCTTATTCATGAGAAAAACAAGACACTTGTGTGGAGAAGAACGTGCGCGTGGTGTTTTCCTCCAAGCAGAGGTGCTCAGTTGGGGAAACTAAGGGAAGAACGGAGCCGTAGATAGAAGCAGAGATCTCCACCAGGGCCAATTATTTTTCTAATTATATGCATATACGCTGAATATGACTCCAATTAATAGTTAGCATCAGCGATCATATACACGAGCGTGCCGGACCAAAGAGAATAATGTTTTCAGCTAAGAGGCGTCTGTGTGGCCTTCAGCCCTTTGGAGAGGATGTATCTTCATGAGCTGAGTCTGTGTGTGTCTGTGTGTGTCTGTGTGTGTCTGTGTGTGTCTGTGTGGGTCTGGTAAGAACCATATGAACACGATTTAACGCCTCTTTGTGTGCTGTCAATTAAAGCGACATTGTTTGGTTGAGCAGCAGCAACAACAGCTCAACTCGAGCTCCACTAGACTCTTCCAACCGGACAATTCAGCCATCGACGATAAACCGAGACACGTCACTTACTGAGGGTATTTTGTGCAGCGTCTCCCACCTCGTACTTTCTCTTCATTAGTACGCCTCCTCTCAGTGCCTCTTCACTATAAAAGGCGAATGTGCGGCGGTACGCCGGTGACTCGATGGTTCCTCGTTGTCACTTGTCTCCCTGATAATTGGATCAGCGCTGTGGCTTCTGCAGGTTATGTTTGATCTACAGCTTTTTATTACTTATTACTGTCGAGCCTGCAATGAAATCTGTTAAAAAAACAACTTTTTTTTCTGGCAGACAATCAACCCAACCTCAGTCAGGGAGAAAAAATAGAACAGAACATCACAGATTAATAAAGTAAATGCACTTTGTAATAGGAAAACATTTGAATGAAACCAATGAAACACAATGAGAAATGAGGGGTAAAGCTGCTAAAAGAGAGAAAAATGTGAAAAGTAAAATTAGGTAAATTAGTAAAATCAATTAGTAAAAAACAAATAACAAAAATAGAGAGGGTGAATAGCAATAAGTGAGGGATACAAAAAATTAAAATAGTAAATATTATATAGTAAAACATATCACTGCTAATAATGATAAACAGTCGAGAAAATATGGGGAGATAAATCAGCGATGATAGAATTGCGGTGTTTGTAAAACAAATAAAAAAAGTAAAAAAAACCAAAACCCAAAACACTATGGACGAATAAATAAAACAAGACAAGAAAGTCGTGAATTGACTTATAAAAAAACACTCTTTGCCATACCCTCCGGTCCTCAGGCAGGCTGTTCCATAACTGTGGTCCATGGTAATAATAATGACAATAATAATAAATAGCTGCATCATGAACCTTTGGGCTGATTAACAGACGGGTACCAGAGGATCGGTGGGTTCATAGTTTAATAGCAAATCTGATAAACGAGTAGGACCATTTTAAAGACTAATAGACGTCAGCGTGACCGGACCAGAGTGAGCAGAGCTGGTCGTCATCCTCATGGACCAGCAGCAGCAGGACTCGGTGACCCAGACCTTTCTCTCTGCTCCCTTAGGCGGGCCGCACCCTCCGCCGAGTTCTCGGTGGATCGGTCCCGTCACATCATGTCCTTCCTGACCATGCTGGGACCCAGTCCGGACTGGAACGTGGGTCTGTCTGCGGAGGATTTGTGCACCAAAGAGTGCGGCTGGGCTCAGAGGGTGGTGCAGGACCTGATCCCCTGGGACGCAGGCACCGACAGCGGGGTCACGTACGAGGTCAGTGACAGTCTGATGAATCCATCTGGTCCCTGTAAATACAGCGTGGACTGACAGCTGCTCGTCCTTCAACCTTTAACCTGTGGTACGGCTACAGTTCTACAAACTCTGGAAAAGTTGATTTTTCTTCCACTAACTGAATTCAAACAGAAACTTTCTTTTAGATTAATTCAAGCATTGTGACATTTTGTAATTTCCAATTAAAAATCCAATGTCTCTGATCTGAGATTCATGTTTTTTAAACTGGATAGTTAGTGGTTTACCCAAACCTAACACTAAATGTTGATGGAGATACAGAGCTGTTGGCTTCAGTTATTGAAATTAAAATGAAAACCTTCTTTACCAAAACATACTGGCATTTTCCATAATATTCAGATTTTTTGGAGATGCACCTGCATTTATACCCTCTGTTCCTTTTGTAGAAAATGGACATTGTTGAAATAAATGAGGGAATTGATACAAGGAAACTATGGTCATGCATTAGAAAAGGCTTGTGTTTTATTTGAAGTGTATGAATGACCTGAAATAAATGGAAACAGGCTGAATCACCAAGTAAATAACAAGCAGCAGCTGCTGCGGTTAGTCTGTTTTAAACATTGTCCGTTAAACGTCTTCCATCCTCCAGTTGTATCATAGAAGCCCAGCTGACTCCCAGAGGAGCTGAGCTGCCCTGGAAGTGTGTACGGTATTTTCCGTGTTTGTCCGATGAGTGTGGAGCTCAGCTGCAGTGAAAAGTTGGTCTGATTTATCCCGTAGAACACTGAAGACCCTTCCACAGGTTCTAATCCAGCGCCATGACTCGATCCGTTCAGGAACCTGATTTGTTAGAACCTCCGGTCACTGCTACTGTTTTAGACTCAATAACAGTTGGGTTTTTTTTTAAATTTTGTCACGTTTATGTTTATTTTTAACGAATGTCGGCTCCAGAGCAGCAGACAAAGTGTAAATACAAAGAAATACGTTATTTCATTAGTAAAACAAATCCCTGAAATTGTCAGAACAGTCTAGAAAGAAAATTAACAAAACCATGTTCAATTAGTAAAACTAAAAATAGCGTGCAGACGATCAACAACTAGTCCCAGAGTTGTTCTAACGCACTTTTCATGAAATATGAATATCAGACCATTTATTTGATAACACTGTAGAAGAGGCGGAGTCTGTAGATGGAAATCTTGAAAAAAGAAGTCGTTCTTGATGATGTCATTAAAATAAACATATAATTTGATCCATTTCACTAGACTTTGTGTTTTTCATGTTCAATCTGATTTTTTCCTCCACTTTTTCTAACAGAACTTTTCCTCACAGCTGGTTGAAGCTCCATTACAGCCCGTCTCTGTCCCAGCTGTTGTCCTCTTGACCTTTCACCCCCTCCCAACCTCCCTCCGCACCCCGCCAGCTGTGTCCCATCGTATTTTGACCTCGTTGTTACTGTCAGTCGGCTGCAGGTCACATCTCGTCATCCGTCCACGTTCACAACAACCTTTGGTTGTGTGTGCACTTGTTGAGCGTGAAACCTTTGGTTGATCCTCGCAGATGACCTCTGACCTCCAGCCTCCTGCTAGATTTAATTTCACTTTCAGTCTTGTCTCCCCTTCCCCTCTCTCTCTGGAACGACAGATGTGACTTGAATTTAGCAGAGGAATAACTTTATCAGCCATTTTACAGAGCAGGGGTGGGACATCATCTGAGAATCAAATCCTTTTTCTTTTTTTTTTCTAATTGGTTTTTGTGGCATCTTGTGATGGGTGGCTGCTCATTATCTCTCTCTCTGCCTCCTGCTCTTGTCACAAACACCAATGCTTACTGACGTTTTGTTGGGTTTTTTTTGGTCCTCAGTGGGGGGTGAAAGATGAGCTGGTCCTCTGCCACCCGAGGCCTTTGGCACCTCTGCGTCCATCAGCCCCACGCTGGCAGACCTCTGCTGTTGACTAATAAAAGAAAACAAAAAAACAAAACACCCATAGATGGCAGCACTCCTCCACAGCTGCTCACTACCTTTGTCCTTTGACTAACTTTGACTGACTTTGTGCCTTAACAACTTATTTTTCAAACAAATACTGACACTGTGCCCATTTACAATTCCCAGGATGCTTTGTGAGCATTTTTCTTTCAGCTCTGTGACCCATGTTTGTCGTTCTCTGTGTTCATTTTAGTCTCCCAACAAGCCCACGGTGCCTCAGGATAAGATCCGTCCCCTGACCAGCCTGGACCATCCTCAGAGCCCCTTTTATGATCCTGAAGGGGGCGCCATCATTCCTGTGGCCAGGGTTGTAGTGGAGCGCATCGCCAGAAAGGTCAGTTTTCAGTTTGTCTGGATACTGGCGATACAGGCAAAGCAGCTTCATTATATATAACACATTTAGTATTTTTTCTTTACATAAAAACAACTTGTTAGTAATAAAATCAAATAAAATAAGTTCAGGAAAAAAAGCAACAAAAGTGATAGAAAGTAAACATATAATATAAGTTTAACATAGACTGACAGTAATATATAAATGTTCAATTCATGCTCTGTGTGCACAAAAGAAAAGACAAATAAAGCTGATTGTAGACAAATTCTGACACTTGAATTGACTTTTAGGACACTGAATTAAACTGTGAAACTGTCGCAGCAGGTTCACTTTCAACTGTGTCAACTGTGATTTTAGCTTCTCTGCATCAAACTGAAGTAACTTCTGCTGAACAGGACAGAAAAGAAACGCCAACTAAGAGGATCCGAGGTCATCACTGCTGCATGTGCGGTAGATTGATGGCTCAGCTGAGCTGAACTAAAACTTTAACGTAATTTCCTTCATTAGTCTGGTGGGAAACTCTCGTTAATTAACATGTGTTAATGTGACCTGTGACTGTCAATCATCATCATATCAGTGAACGACTGTGTTCATGGATTCATGTACCTCGTATTAACATAAATGTCCCATCACCCTCCTAAACTAATGGCCTATTTACAAAAACTGAAAAAAAAGGAAGCAAATAATTGTGAAGAGCTGACTTAGACACGTCAAGTGTCATCAAACAGCGCCACCTCATGTCCCACACTCGTACGGAGAATAAAATCAGGTTAAAGTAAAAAAAAATTAAAATGAAACTGAATGTGTCACACAGATGATTTCACCCATCAAGGTGATTTTCAGCAGCAAAACAGTGAAGAGACGTTCTACAGTCCTTCAGTGGCATCTAGAGGCAGCTGTGCGCACACACACACACACACACACGCACACACATCAAAGCAGAACTAAACCGAACGTGTCATGTTGAAACATAGTGTGTGTTTGCACACAGGGCGAACAGTGTAACATTGTCCCGGACAATGTGGATG
>JBBMJM010128807.1:0-12911 GCA_037832705.1 Centriscus cristatus
AGAACCAGCTGAATTACAGTAGTTAGCCAGAATTAGTTAGCCTGAATTACTAACTTTTGAATTCTGAAGGCATCATCATTGTATTTCCATGTTAACGAGCCATACACATCAGTCATGTACCGGTGATGCCACCTCTCCTTTAAGACACAAAACCACACTAACTACAACAACATAGGCAGATTACAGGTTTGTATTTGTGTTATGGCTTTTGCAGCCCACACAAATGTCACCTTTCTAGTTCGATTTATATTCCTGCCGTCTTTGCAGTTTTTACTTTGCACCACATGACTTTTACGCACGTTTTTTATCATGTTTATCAGGCTTTAGTGTATTTCTGTGTGGCAGCATTACAGCGGCTCATGCAAGCCTGACAGCAACGACAGCGTTTGTGTGAACACACTTTTCTTGATTTTCTGGGACCCTTTTACAGGAGGTAAAAGTCATGGTAATCTTTCAGACAATGATTACCAACAACACGGCACATTCGGACAGGACTAAAATATCTGCTAATTATTACTTTCCCTCACGCACAGAGGTAAAACTAAACCCAACGTGATGATTACAGCAGTGTTTGTCAGTCCTGGTTCTTGGTACCCCTCAGTCCTACTCCTACACACCTTATTCAACTGAACAATCTCAGTGAAGCTGGTGTGAATGGTGTGAAACATGCAGGGTAATGGCTGCCAAGGAGAACCACTGGATCATTACAGGGAAGAAGAGTTTGGCCCTGCAATCCAGTTCATGCGTGATAGCTGGATGGATGGATGGATAGACACACATGCAGAAGTATTTTAATGAATTCGTAAGCACAAACAGTAATTTTAATGTTAGTTTTATTTCAAATTCTAACAAAAAATATCGAGTATGCTCATGCAAAGTATGAAGTATACAAAATTACCTAGTCCATACACATAATCCATTATTTACAATATGTCAACAATACGACAAAATAGACAGAAGAAGGTCTGAAAACTACTGCGTGAAAGCTGATGATTGCTTCTGATTGACCGGTGACAAACAGCTGTGCATTTTAACACATCTACAGCTTAGTTGAACTTGTGTTTACGCAGGTCACTCTTCTGAAAGGCAAGGGGAACATGACATATGTTATATGACACGTTTACGCTGAGACGTGTGAACTTCTTGACATTATCAAGGACTTACTTTTTATTTCCGACTTCGTCAGTTGAGTCAGGAAGTTCTTTTCTCCTCGTCTCTGGAAGCAGGAAGCCGAGCGCGCCACTGATCAGTGTAATGCTGCTGAACACGGTGGTGGGGATGAACCAGTGGTACATGCCCAAGACGTTTAGGAGTGGAGCCAGTAGTGCACCTACTCGCCCTGCAATGGCCCCTAAAGCAGTGGCTGTTTGTCTGATGGGGGAGAGGGAGTAAATGACTCCTCCATGTTTAGGTCATACACCAAGTTGTGTAATTTGAACTAAAGACTGATTTTCAATGATTTTCATGACTTTGTCCCTTGTCACATTCATTATGAACAAACTGGTTAATTAGCACAAAATTCCAATGTGAATAAAACGAGTGAACACCTACCTGGTAGATGTTGGGAATAACTCCTGTACATAGACACTACATATGGAGGCAGCGCCAATCAAGAAAAAACGTGCTGCAACAGCTAATGATGTGAGAGCAACAGCATAACCTGAAGACCCAGAAATAAAACATAAAATGAGGAAAAATTTCAAAATAAAATACTATAAACCACAGTACAAGGTGCATTTTCCAATGGAGTTACCTTCAGGAATGGCGAGAATAAATATACAAGACAGTCCTCCAACCAGAAGTGTTAATATGAGTAATAACTTTCTTCCAAGAACTTCCAGCAGCCACATACAAAGTACATGAGCTGGTATTTCAATCGCACCAAACAGGAACTGTGTCATGAAGATGCTCAAGCCCAAATTTCCCATGTTGAAGTACAAGCAGAAAATGGCTAGGCTGAGTGAAAACCTGAATTTGAAGAAGAAAGATATCACAAAGGACAATCTGTTGATGGACATTTCATATATCATATGCATTTATTCATTTTGATGTACATTTGAATCCACTATGTGAATTGTATTTACTTTAATATAGCTGATTTAAGTTTTATTCACGTTCATTCCAAAACAGATCTCGACAGAGAAGATAAGTGTCATAAAAGCCAGGATTCTAGTCTGCCCCACTGTCAACCCAAAGGTCAGATGGCAAGTGAGCAGAGGTGAAGACCTAAAACCTGGCACCTTAAACTGTTTTTGGAGATACAAGACATATTCCACAATTTCTAAAAACGATGGTTATGATGATGGAGGCTTAACATGGAAAACATTTACATGGCTACTGACACATTCCACCCAATAATTTCACCCATTAATAAAGAGATATACTGAAAGTGACAATATCCAATAATAAATTGATTAAATGTATGCAAATTTGTACGTTTTGTGGAAATTTTAACTCACCATGATAATGATATGACGAAGAAATATTTGGTCAACTGACGCGATTTGAAGAGAACTTTTATGCCTCCAGTCTTCCCAACATCATGCACAGAAATCTGGAACAGAAATATAATTGTGTGATGATGTGTCATATGTTTGCATACTAAACATGTTCATTTGTAATGATAACTGAACCTGTACCAGTTCAAATATTCTTTACACACCGGTCTTTTCACCGGTGATATCACTGAGAGGTTGATCAGCCAAACTCAATTTTTTAGATCGAAAAAGGAAAGAAAAGATGTAGAAGACTGAAGGCTTAACAACTGATGCCATTGAACATAAAAATATTGACTAATTTAAATTGGAAAACAAACATAAAGGGGAACAAGTTCAGTACTTTTTCCAGCAGAGAGACTGGAACCGAGCGTTTGTTGATGGTCGCTACTTTCACAATGAGTTGCTTAGCCTCATCCATCCTTCCTCTGTTCAACAACCACCTCGCCGATTCAGGAATAAACCTGACAGAAGCACAAAACAAACAAATGTGACATTCTAAAATCTATAATTCACCTTCCCATTCATGAAGGGCAGTAAAAAGAAAAGAAAAACACACCATATGTAGATTACAGTCAGTGCAAGTGGAGCTGCTGTGATGAGTTGAGTGACTCTCCAGTCACGAACGAAATACATCAAACCGGCAAGGACACATTGTCCAATTGCACCGAATAGCTGAGTGACACATGCTCCCCATGATCTCTTCGACACACCAATCCACTCGGTGGCTTGAGGAAGAAAAACAAATGTACTTCATTTTCCTTGATTTTCAAGGATTTGTTTGATTACATTGCAACAACTGCCGTCATGATGCAGTATGATAATGATAATAATGATAATAATCTCTGCACACAATTGTGTTACGGATGCTTGTGAATTAATATGGACTGATACCATGGACATAATACTCACCCAGTATAATACAGTTGACTCTATAGCCACCAGCTCCCACACCCACCATGAACTGGGAAGCGACATACAAGTGTATATTGGGGCAAAGAGCTGTTGTTACAACAAATACAAACATAATAACTCCTGGAATTTGAGTGGCAAGTTTGCGACCAAACCTGCAGGACACAGAAGAGAACAGAATGTGACAATAGGAACTGATGTTGTCCACTCAGAAGAAACAAAACAAACAAAAACAAATTGTTTTACCCTACAACTTATAAATCCACATTTTCATCTCACCTATGGACAAAAATTCATATTACTTTGATATTTCAGGCATGAGATACTTTGTATGTGAGTACTCATATCCCACCTACTCGCGCCATGGACCCCAGTTAAACCAGAGAGCAACTCTTTGCTCTCTGGTTTCTCTTAGTTTCAGATTCATGGCTGCATTGATCTACTTTAGTATAGAAAGATGGTATTTAGTACACTTACGACTCAGCAAAAGGTCCAAATATGAGAGAACCAAGAAGAACTCCACCCATAAACACTGCTTGTATAATTTCCACCCAATTATCCTGGTGACAAACTAGATCAAACTGAAAAGGAAAGAAAGAAAAGGGGAAAAAATGAATTAAGGGGTCATTGATGGATGTTTCCAATGAAACGCTCATCACTTACATCGGTGACGATGGTGGACGTATACATCGTGTTGAGGTACACCCAACCATTCTGGCAGCTGGTGGTCTCATTGAGTCCGTTCTCCCTGATGGCGCTGATGTTCCAGTCCACAGGAACAAACATCTGACACCTGCTGAAGGTCCCATCCTGCTCCCGAGGCAAAGTCAGATCCAGCTGCTCGTCTGAAGTCAGGTTGGGATCAGCTTTGAGGATCCAGTCTGTGTTGCAGTGGCGCTCTGGATCAGACTGGATGAAAACAAAACTTGCAAAAACAAAAGCTTGAACAAAATTTGGAAAGCAAAGAGCAAATAATGTCAGCTGTTGAAATAATCCAAATTCTCCAATGTGCCTCAGGATCTCTCCAAAATCAGACATGTCGCTGTTGGTTTTCTCCTTTGTGTTTTCTATATAAAAAGGAATGGAGCACAAGTTTAAACAATGCCTATTAATATTTAACCAAAGAAGTTAAATCATGACATGCACTAAACCTTATCATCATTGTTATTATTATATAAGTTTACTATTGTGATATAACTTTATTACCAAAAGCATCTTTTACAATGACCTGAGGGATTTGCTTACCGTGGGGTTTGACTCCTCTCTTTCTCTTCAAATCTAACTTGTTGCAGGAAAGAGGGTTGTACCTGCACTTCAATATAAAGTAACCCATTTATTTTAAAAAAAAAAAAAAAAAAAATGTGAAAAAAATTCTGCTTGAGCAAATACAACTAGAAGGCGCTTGGCTCAGTGGTTTTCAGGGCTAGGTTGTTTGTAAAGGCCAAATAGTTAAGACTGGTTGTACCTGTGATGTTCAATTTGGAGTGGTGCTGACGCCAGCAAATATTGACTTTGCTGAGAAATGAGCGTTGCAGAGACAACATGAACAGACAGTGGCAAAGCTTTCCTTTTTTCACAGATTTATTAGATAACTGTGAATAGTGCTGATCATTTTATTGTGTTGATTTCCCTGGAAAAAAAATATAAAATGGTTACACATGAGAATGGTTGAATTGAGAAAAAGCAACAACAAACCAGACAATGATTATAGTTTTTGTGAATCTCAATATCAGCAATATTATGGCTGTTTATCATTCACACCGACTCTTACAGAGAATATTTAATATCCTGTACACATATTTTGTGATATAAGATTTATAAAATTGTTGTTTTTTATGTTTTTTATGGTACATGAAGAGAGTGGGAGAGAAAAAAATCATTGCACAAGGCACTGTTACTAGTGAATCCAAAACTGTGAACAGTATGTGACAGTGCTCTGCTCGGGGTTATTTAGTACCTGTATTACACAATACATTGACTCATTCAAACAGCATTTGTACATGAAGTTCCTCAGGAGAACATCAAATGTGCGAGTTCTAATCCTAATACCGTCACTGTATGCAACCCATAGTTTGTAATGGCTCTTTGCCTAAACATACAACAGTGTGCAAAACGATCTAAAGAGTGTGACTTTGAAATAGTCGAAGTGTTAGCTTACACACACTGTTTATTCATGTCATCATCATCCAGCAGACGATCTGGTATCATGTATCCCAGATAATTTGCCTTGAGAGATAGAAAAGAGGAAACATTTCGACCATCTCTGTTAAAGCATAAATGCAGAAATCTGTGCTGTTTGGGCTTCAATCCAAACTGACTGTTTCAAGTAAAAAGAAAATAATCTACACTGTCTATTAAATTGTGTTCCAGTGCTTTGGATAACACACTCGCTAATGCAATTGGACGATAATTATCTAAACTCCCCACTTTGCCGGTTTTGTCCTTGATCACAGAGACAAGTGTAACAGGCAACATGGATTCTGGCAAAATTCCATGTGACCTAAAGGTTGTGAAGCATGTGGATATGGATGTTTCAGGTGTTCATCAGAGATGAGATCTGAGCCACCTGCTTTGTTGTCAGCTAGCTGAAGGATAGAATATTCCACTTGAGTCAGTTAAATAAAACTGCCTCCACAACCCAGCAATGTCACCCACACCAGAGACACCTTCAGTTACTATTGGCACTTTCACCTCACCTGTCTGCTCTCATAAACTGTTCATATTGCCTGACACACCTGGTATTAGTTAACTTTTTACGACGAAGGACAGGCCCCGTTCTTGGCCTCCCTGGCATTGTATTCACCTGCACTGTGCTCATCACAGGCCGGGTGGCTTTATTTCAATCAGGAGACAGTTGTAGGAAGAGAATGAACAAATTTGAAAATGTGTGGTAATTAGAGATAAAATAAGATTTGGGATGAAAGCGTCTCGAATGGAATCAGATCAGTAAAATAAATAATCAATACTGAAAACGGATGTGAGAGCTTGACTGCTTGTGTTGTTGATGGGTTACTTTTATTGTCTGTGTCTGCACGTGTGAAGAAAACACAATCCCCAAAACATGTATTGTGTAAAAAAAAGTGATATTGTTAACAATAATGCACATTGTTGCTTGTTGAGCATATAGTGATTTAACTACAGGAAAAAAAGGGCAAAATAGAAAACAACGTTTCACTAAAGAATTAAATGTATACTTTATTCACTTATTAAATATTGTTTATTGACTTACAGTACATCCATAGTGAATAGCAATAAACACCACATGAGGGTTTATAGAGTCATTGGTGGCTATTGTATTTTCTTATATGTTAAATAAAATACTGTTAATTCAAAGTCAAGTCAGTTATAGACAGTTGCAGTGGTTTGAAATTAGCATCCAATGTTTTTATGACTCACAGCTTTTGTATGACAGAGTAAACCAGACAATACGTCACATTTCAGCTTATGGATTCTGGTTGGATCTTTGGAGTCAGAGTAGCTTGATGAAAAGGAAATAAGTAGCACACGATGGGTCCCAAAGTACATCCTGACCTGTGTGAAACTACAGCTTGGTTGACTCCTGATAATTTGCCTTGTTGGGAGACTTAACATTTCTGGGGAAAAAAGACAATACAGTTAGAGTCAGGTTAGGTTCAGTGTAATCAATTGATATACAGAACATGGAAAAAACACAGATAAAACAGAGATTCAACCAATAGTGAACATAGTGTAAGGACGACAATGACTAAGGTTACCTGATGTGCTCAGCCTCCTCAACTGATTCAGGAAGTTCTTTTTTCTTCGTTTCTGGAAGCAGGAAGCCGAGGGCACCACTGATACATGTGATGGTGCCAAACACTGCGATGGGGATGTCGGGGTGGAAAGTGGCCAGGATGTTAAATAGTGGCGCCAGTAGTCTGCCCAACCTCGCTGACATGGCTCCCAATCCCGTGGCTGTTTGTCTGACAGAGGAGACAGATGCTGCTGAACAATCTCTCTCAACTCAACGTCTACAACAGTAATAATATAATATAACAGCAAGTATCATATTTATTTATTTATTTATGTATTACACACCGTGTCCGTCCTAATGACACCTACCTGATAGATGTGGGAAACAACTCCTGAACGAAGACATTGCATATAGAAGCAGCCCAAACCAGAAAAAAACGTGCTGAGACAGCTAAACATGTGACAGCGATGGAGTATCCTGCAATAATAATAATAACAATAATAATAATAATAATTAAAAAACAAGGAATAGAACTTGACAACCAGCAAATAATTGAAAAACTCAAAACTGACATGAGCTGAGTTTTACCTTCAGGAATGGCAAGAATTAGTAAACAAGAGAGACCTCCGGTCAGGAGAGTTAACAGGAACAAAATTCTTCTTCCCAAAATCTCCAGCAGCCACACACAAAGAACCATAGCTGGCAACTCAATCGCTCCGAACAGGAACTGGGTCAAGAAAATGTTTAGACCCAAGTTTCTCATATTCAAGTACAGACTGAATAAAGAAAGGTTCAGCGAAAACCTGGAAGAAAAGTGAGTTAGTTCCCGCTGCTTTAAAGGACGTCAGTCACAGTTCAGGTTCAACTTACCATGCCAAAAGAATGATGATGAAATATCTGGTCAGAAGAGGTGATTTGAAAATAGCCTTCACACCGTCTCTTTTCACGGGCTCTTTCACAGATATCTACAAAGGACATAATGAGACTCTTCATTGCGTTGGAAGAGATCGACCAGAGTCTAGACTTGATTGTGGTCCCTTGAATTTCTAAAACCACAGTGGGTGGCAGAGCATTCAGAGATGAGGCAGACACAAGGCAACGGTCCGCTGTGCGGTGAGATCAGCTGTATTGGGTGATGCCACAAAAAGCCGTCACCAGGCATTCAAAGGAGCTGCAAACAGACCAGTAACCACCTTATCGAGGAGAAAGTCGGGAACAGTCCGTTTGTTTATGGCCGCCGCCTTCACAATGAGCTGTTTGGCTTCCTCTGTTCTTCCTCGGGCCAACAACCACCTTGCTGACTCTGGAATAAACCTGATGAACAAGGATCGAGACACATATCGGCCTTTTTAAATGGAACACCAAGGGAGAGTTTAACAGCGAGTTGCGTACCATATGTAGACAACAACCACTGAAAGTATGGCCGCTGTGATCAGCTCCGTGAGTCTCCAGTCTCGGCAGACGTACATCACACCAGCAAGGGTACATTGCCCGAGAGAACTAAAGAGCTGGGTCACACATGCCCCCCATGACCTTTTAGAGGCACCAATCCACTCTGTGGCTGCAAGACGGAAACAACGTTAAATGACATTAAAACAGACACTTGCAAAGGCGTTCTAGTGATGACATTCGTGTATAACTCCATTGTTGGTGTGAATGATGGGAGATGAGACATATTGTACTCAGTCGTAGATGTACAGTATCTGTTATTGTGCACACAAACTACTGAAATGACGACAACAATGTAAAATCGCAATATTTCAGTGTCTTATATCAGTCCTTGTGCCTTGTTGGTCATGTATGGGACCTCAGTGAATGTAGACGGCATCTCAAACAAACCTAAAATAACATACCTAAACATACCTAAAATCATACAGTTGACTCGATAACCGCCGGCTCCTAATCCCACCATGAACTGAGATGCTGCAAATAAATAGACATTGGGGCACAGAGCCGCTGTCCCAGTGAATAGGAACATGAAAAGTGCAGGGATCAGAGTAGCTCGTTTGCGACCAAACCTGTGAGAGGAGAATGAAAATGACATGGAAGGCTGTTGTGGGCAGTGTACAGGAATAATATTCCTTTTGGTAATGAAATTCTAAATGTGTTAATGAACAAAGAGTCAAACAAACAAACACAAATTAGCCAACAAAAGCTGAGCAATGCTAAACACATAAGATGGATTAAAAACAAAAAAAAGCGAAATAACTCATATTATTTTTGTTTCTTTTCATTGTGGAAACAAAAGTAAACACACTTACGATTCAGCAAAAGGTCCAAAAATGAGAGAACCAATAAAAATGCCAGCCATGAACACTGATTGCATCACTTCTATCATGTTACCCTGGTTACAAACGAGATCAAACTGGAAAACAAAACACATCAAGTAATTAAAATGCTGTGAAATTACTGAAAACATCAGCTCACGCGTCCCTTACATCGGTGACGATGGTGGATGTATACATCGTGTTGAGGTACACCCAACCATTCTGGCAGCTGGTGGTCTCATTGAGTCCGTTCTCCCTGATGGCGCTGATGTTCCAGTCCACAGGAACAAACATCTGACACCTGCTGAAGGTCCCATCCTGCTCCCGAGGCAAAGTCAGATCCAGCTGCTCATCTGAAGTCAGGTTCGGATCAGCTTTGAGGATCCAGTCTGTGTTGCAGTGGCGCTCTGGATCAGACTGGATGAAAACAAAGCTTGCTAAGAAAAAAGACTGAACAAAATTCGGAAAGCAAAGTGCAATTAATGTAAGATGCTGGAATAATCCAAATTCTCCAATATTGCTCAGGATCTCTCCAAAATCATGCATGTTGATGTCGTATTTGTCCTTTGTGGTCATTTCAAGATGTACAGGAGATTTAAATATCCTCTGTTAACGTTTAACTTCGCATTAATTATTCCCTTCAGGTATTGCTTATCTTTTTATTCAGGCTCGACATGACTCCAGAATGTTATCCTGACATCATAAAATCAGTTCATTACAGGTCGCGGCGTTCTAAAATCCTTGTCACAAGGACAACAACAACAGTGTTCGTTGTGCACACTGTACATACGTCTTGTGAGTTTGAACATGTCATATTGTAACTAAATGTAAAAAATAAATGTGTATAAAATAAATGAATAAAATAGTACATTGTTTGAACTTGATCACACAAAATTGCACAGAACTGTTACTTTGTGTACCAAAGATCATGTCAGGCCACTGAAATCTGGAATACACTGGCAGTTGTAAAGCGTACTAGGTATTTTAGAAGGTCACACTCCTTTTTCATGAGTGTGTCCTTTAAGTGCTCACTTACACTGATCAGGTAACAGATCTTGTCAGTCTCTGAAACAAAAGGTCGCAGCGTGCAGCTTTCTGTCAGCTCTGCATCAATGCAACATTATGTCATCAATGAATAGAAGCCGCCGCACATAAAACTGATTTACTGGCATCAGATCACTTGGGTCTTGAATCCAAACAAGGCTGGTTAAAACACACCGTGTACTTCAGTTGTGTGTGTGTGTGTGTGTGTGTGTGTGTGTGAGTGTGTGTATGCTCACCATTTCATGCTCATGCCAGCTGAAAGGGCAGATTGTACATTATTAAAATTCAGTGAATCAGTGACTCGGTGTCTTTGTACATTTATTTGTTAACTTGAATTTCGCTGTTCTATATCCTGAATACAGTTGACAAAATATGTAACTATTATAATATGTTTTTATATATGCTCTATGGTGTTGAAGGTCTATGATTCCCTGTGGTCAGAATTGTCTTTGATTAGAGTGTTCTGTGTGCAGGGAGTTTATGGAACAAAGTGTGTTTTGGCAAGATGAACGGGGGGCAAAGGTCACGGGGGACTGATCCCGATTGGCTGGACACAATGACTGTATTATCCAGACAAGTATTATGTCTGGATCTTTCTGATAATAACATCAACTAATGTGATCTAATGTCAATAATGTTTTGATATTAAAGACTTGGACCAAGTGGAACAGATCGCAAACTCAGACAAACAAACTGCCAAAATTGTGTTGTTCACTTGTATCAGTTGTTAGAGATGAGCTGTCATGTTACTGTGGACTTTTTAAGTTTAAGTTGAATAAGTGAATAGTACAGAGGCTGTAAATATAGATATGCCACTTGGCCTGTAACACAAGGCAATGGTATTAGGCCGGTGACCTGCGACCTCCAGGGGGTTGTATACCGACGGTGTACTGATTTGTGACTGAACTTTCATTCCAGTTTCTTCAGTAGCTTCAGATAATTACAAATCAAAAGATAACAGTAACTCAACACCAAAGAGAACAAATTCTTCTTGGTTATAAGTCCCATATATGTGTGATTTTACAGATGCATATCACGTTTGAAATGTTTCTGTTAAATCTGGCTTTTGAAACCACACCAAAACAATGGATGTGACTTTAGTATGTAGTTATTGAATAACGCCCAGAATGTTTTTCCTGAAAAAGATTACCTTGTTGAAAATAATCCAGAGACACAAAAGTGATGCAAAGATGTATTTATTGAAAATTAGCTCATCACTATCCAATCCAAAATAATTCAGAAAATAGTTAAAAACATTGCTGCTGATATTATTTTTTTAAAAAAGAAAGAAAGAAAGAAAGAAGAACAAAAGAAATGCATAATATTCAAGGTCCTCAGAGCAAACAAGAGTAATCTCCCAACAAGGTCCAATGATCTGCCAAGAGTGTCAGGTGTGAACAGCTGGTCACCTAGTGGCGAGCAACGGTTACTGCACTACGCGAAAACTAAGGAGCACCAGCTTCTAACTGTTGAGACCCACTCAGCACAACATGGGAGCTCCTGACAAGAATCCAAGCTGCTAGGATGAGTCGGCACTTGGCTCAATACCTGAGCGAGGCCAAGAAGGGAATTGGTATCACCACCAGAGAATGTTGGGCAGAGCAGTCACCCAATCCACCTGGACTAACTTCAAGAACGCCTGTGACCTGACAGCTGGATACTGGAACACTTGGAGCATCAACAGCACACAAAGAGCCTTCAACAAAAACTCATCACCACTGAGTTTTCAATTGTTTTTGTTATTAAGAAAAGGAAATATAAAGATTGCAAACCATTTCACACTCCATTTTATAATATATATATATTATTGTCATGAAATATGAGTACAGGAAGGTACTGAACTCTGACTGACATGTGACGGCACTATGATTTTATAGAAGTTGTCTGACTCTGACTGTCACCTGCGGACCAGCAGGACAGCCGTTTGCCTGCTCTCACTCACATGTCTTTTCCGTGTGAATAACAGTCCTGACTGTTGGACTTGTGATACGTGGTTTTAACACCTGGGTGACAGGATCAACTCTGTCCTCAAGGTGGCACAACTGGCCAAGTTGTTCTCAGCCATCATACCAATGGCTGAGAACCGTCACAGACAAGTCGTAGGTTGTCTGTGTGAGAGCAGAACCACTACAATCAGACATGTTTGAACCAAATGTTTGTTCAAAGCAGTCTAAGTCATTGTATTCAAATATGGTTATCCATTGTTAGTTGCTCTAGGAAGTTACAAAACCTTCCTGATGGAACAGAAACATCAGTGAGTTAGTCAGCCTACAGTTTGCTGGATTTAATGTACTGCTGCTCCTTTGATCCACTCTGGTTTTTCATATTTGCATTTTTTCTGCAAGACAAACACCAACAGAATTGTTAGTAAAACTACAGAAACAAGACATATCAATTGGTACCACACGTGCACACACACACACACACACACACACACACACACACACACACACACACACACACACACACACACACACACAC
>JBBMJM010128826.1:0-12906 GCA_037832705.1 Centriscus cristatus
TGCACAAGTAATGTCTTAACCAATTTGTACACATCTTACTTACTTTGGGAAGAAGTTAGATTTTGCAGAGGGGTCAGAAAATATGTGCATTCAAAGTTATTGTGACGATTATTTTTCTCCTGGCACCTGCTGGCCTTTTGCAAACTTTTTATTGGTATTTCAGATCTTTTTGTTTGACAGTTGACTGTTGAAGCGGGTAAAACTATTTATCAAGAGATGAGCATGTTGCCATCACAACTGCGATGTGATCATTGGAGTGAGTTATGCTAGTCCATCACAACCGTAAAAAATAAATAGTACATCACTAACCAGAGCTGCACAAACGATCGGCAATTCGGCATCATAAAGGATTATTTCCCCTGAATATTTGCGAAGGGTGGGGCCAACAAACTTTTTTTTTCTTCTGCACAAACGATCGTCACCATGTTTGGTTAATTCGGAGGAAATGGGGGAGGGGGGGTGTGAACTATAGTCTAGATGACATTTAAAAGAATCATTAATAACTTGAAAACCAACGAATTTTTCTTCCGCACAAAATCAGCTTGGCTCCCAAACGGCTCTTCAGATTTATTTGTTGCTTTAATAAGGTAAGATACGGTAAGGTAACATACACAAAATGAATTAATACTTGATTTTTAAAAGTATTGTACAATCAAGAAAATAACAATACATCACAAAGAAACAATTACCAAACACAACCTGGTGAAAACATTAAAATATTAAAATGTACTTTTATCCCCAAAGCAACAGAATACAAACAAACAAAAAGCAATTGTTTTAAGGTGCAACTCAACTCAACTTGAACAGAAAGCAAAAGAAATGAATTAATAAACGAATCCACCCATACACCGCCGGAGCAGCGGTCAGCTGTAGCGCAGCCCTGCAGAGAGGAGGAGGGGAGTAGCAGGGGCGCGCACGTGACGCTGACTGTGCACCTGCATGTCGAGGACACACAGGCATAGTGCCTCACCGTTTACCTTTTGTGGCCAAGTTACTAAATCGAGGCACACGTTGCTCCCGCACACACGGCTCGTAGCCACCCACGCTCTCCTCACCCCAAGGAAGAGGCGTGTCTGGCACCTGCTAAAGAAGATGCGCACAATCGATCAACAGCGGCGCGCGCTACTGCTGGCACAGTGCCAGACGGCGGCAGGGCGAGGACCATCACCTCATATGGCCACATCAGCGACAGTTCTCAGGTTCCTGTGGAGGTTGTTGGTGGAGCCGGTGTCCGAAGTCGCAAAATATCTCAGAACACCGGCTCTATATGAGATTTTGGTCTTGCACACAATGCACTCTGCCATCAATATAATTAAAATGTGTCCAAATTTGGCTCATTTTCGTGCTTTGACTCTCTCTTTTTTTTTTTTTAGTTACCGTACTTTCTTTTTGTCCTCCGTGTTCCACTCTCTCTCACCCGTTCGTGCGCTCACTGTGTTGGACCCCTCCCCCTCTGCTAAGCGCACTAAACACCTGCAGACACAGACGAGACTACGCATATTAACAAATCACGTGCGCCTTCAAGAGGAGGCTCATAGAGCCATGACGTTTGCGAACGGCACATCACTACAGCAGTTAACTCTGTAGCGATGACGTTGGTCTCCTCTTTACATCTCGACTGAGTTTCTTTGGCTTCACTCTGTTAAATAACTCCAACACTGTGCGCTATTGGAATCAGAATGTGTTACAATGACACTTTGAGAGTGGAAATCAACTCGAGTTCAAACCCCGACATTTCAACACTCCCAATTTTTGCTATGTGCACGATCCAAAACTGCTAGCCTGAAGAAACTGACTGAACTAACACTTCGAAATGCACTGGTATTATTCACACGTGCAAGTACTGACAGGATAGCAACAACGGATAGAAAGCGCTGTCTGAACCGACGGAACAACGGCCCTGATCACCTGTGACGAGACCCCGCCCTCCTTACTTCACTGCCTGTAAACGGCAAACGAGTAACTGAATGAGTTTAATCACGTGGCAGTCTTCTAAACCGCGCACGTGACGCACGTCCTCGGCTGATTGGTTGCTGCTGGCTGCTCGAGTCACCTGTTCTCAATCAGTAATTATCCCCGACGCGGTTGTATGTGGAAAATCTGGGAAAAGAACGGTATGGATTGGGTACTTCTCCTTCACCTGCCGCGCCTCATGGAATCGGACACAGGTTTCCAGCCGTGGAGGGATTATATGGGATTATCGGAGGCAATCAGAGAGATCCTTGCCCGGAAGGCGGAGGCGTCCTTGCCTGAGTCTGCTGGTGTCAGGGATTCGGGTTCCGTGCACAATGACGTCCTCTGCAGCAGCACCGATCCCGGAGTTCTGTCCGCGTCCGTCCGGCCCCTGGGATCATCGGCCCCCAAGCAGCCGGCTGATCCGCCGTCGGACGCACAAGGCGCCGCTCTTCAAGACGCGTCAACCGAGCGGAAAACTACCCCGGCGCCGAGACGTCAGCCGAGGAATAGCGATCGCAGGCAGTGGACGCGCTCCGGAACACCGGAGCCGATGTCCTGTAGTTTCTGCAAACAAAACGGCGAGTCTGTTCTGGTGTACAGGTCCCACCGGCTGAAGAACCAGGCCGGTGAGGTGCTGTGCCCCTATCTGCGGCAGTACGTGTGTCCCCTGTGCGGGGCCACAGGGGCCAAAGCGCACACCAAGCGCTTCTGCCCCCTGGTAGACAGTACGTACAGCTCGGTCTACACCCAGTCCAGACGCTGAGCGACACGGAGGAAGACGCGGAGGACAATTAAGCGTCTTTTTAAAGACGTGTTTGGTTTGTGTGTGCTGCTTCACGTTTGCTGTGTTCGTTTTTGTTTCCTCACCTGTGCTACTTTGTTTGGATGTGCAGAAATTATTTTAAAGCCTTCAATGTTCCACATTTGTCCGCGCACGGATACCAAACCTGACATGTATTCGATGGTCATGGAATCGTTTTAACTTTTTACCATGAGTGACTTGTTCCTGTACTGAAGTGTTTGATTTTGGAGATCGTTTGGCATTGTAGAAAAGAGTGTGAAGTGTTGTATCCAGATACAGAGACTTTTCAGAATTTTCAACTATCTAAATGTTGTTGACGTTTTGTTATCTTAAGTACATTTGCCAATGAAGTTCTGTTTCAGTCTATAAATAAACACTATGAAATACTGGAATGAACGCAAACACTAAATTAAAAGTGCATTCACACAAATGTGAGACATTCACATTAACATGGCTATTGTCAGAATATTTACATCCACAATAAATGGTCAGCTTGCTTGTCAAAAGCGTTCAATGGGAGTCTTGACTAAATTTGGTATACAATGATCCATAACATTATAGTGGGTACACAAATCTAACACCAAAGTGTATCTGAGTACTTTTCGAGTTTGAGATACAGGGAAGGTTTATTTTTTGAGTCATTGAGTAAACAACCAACATCGCTAACAAACATTTGGACGACATCACAACAATTATTAAACATTTGTGCTCTTAATGACACGAGGAATTCTGGACAGCTTGAAGGTTTGGAACAGACGCTCATCTCAAACGCCGACGTTCAGCGTGTGGAGCTCCGTGAGCTGTTGCTGACACAGTGAAGGCTCTCAAGCACGCGATGAGCAGCCATCACCGTGTAACTGGAGGAAAACAAAGCTACAAGGTTTGTTTTTTGTTTTCAAAAGGAGTAGAAACAGTTTTTCAAAGCAGACATGGTTATACACTTGACAGATGATTTGCATGGATTTCTCGAGCCAACGAGGAAAATGCATTTAGGAGTTTTCGGTTTGCCCTTTCATTTTACACAGTCATTACATTCAGACCTCCAGGGCTTAACTTGCAGGTGGAATGGCGCCAGTCTGCACCAGAAAAAAACTCAGAGGAGACTGGAAAAGATGAACGTGACCAATGGCATGGTGGGTCATAAGTTCAGCTCCTGGAGCTGGAGGGACATGATTGCCGAAGAGATGAAGTAGGCTGTTACTCACTTCAGAGAGGAGAGATCCCTGACGAGTCCACAGACCAGCTCTGAGGCATCTTCATCGCCGTCTGAGGACACACAACCTCTGTCCGGCTGCTCTTCATCCTCACTGAAAGGGGATTCAACTGTGAGCTACCAGCCTCAAGAACACCTTTCTAAAGAAGTACATGCACTCTGTTCTAGTCTTCACTGTGGTCGCACCAGTGTCACACACATATACACACTGACCCCTATTTTCTCTTCCTTACATCCATTCCATGCTGTTCAGCTGCGAGTCCGACACAAAGCCCAGGTACCCGGAACGAAAAGGGTCAGCTGTGTCCCCCGTGCCAGACATTTGATCAGGACCAGACTGATTCTAGGATGAAAGCAACCGATTCATACTGATATGTGTGGAACACATTCTACAGTCTCATACTGCTTCTAACTACCGTGAGCGATTACAAACTATAAAACAGTGTCTTAGCTGCGATAAATATTGTGTTCATCACTACCCTTTCAGTTCTGTTCATGGAGCAGGACTAAGCCACACACATACCACACCTACAAAGAAATCCCTCATATTTGTCCATGAATGCCGTTTTGTGTAAAGAAGTGAAATGGCACAGGGACAAAGCATTGACCACATGGAGAACAGGAGGTACAGAAGGTATGGAAAGACCAGCTGAAATGTGGTTATTACATTTGTAATAACCACCACCTTTGCGTGCCAAACATTCTCCCTGTGTCACTTGGCTTCATTAACACAGAACTTAATTTATGGACATTTATGTCGGATCAATTTAACATCAGTAGCCCCGTTAGAAATACATTTACTGAGAAGAATGTCGACACTTTTGATACACAGTATTGTGAGAGCACTTACGCGCCGTTTCCTTTCTGAACCACAAGATGGCACCACAGCCTTGCAGGTGTTCGGTCCTCCTTGTTGGCTGTCAGAAGATGGAGCTCCAGCAGCGTCCACAGCTTCACAACGTGTCTCTCCCCTCTTGTCACAGGTAGCTGTGGCCCTGATGCACACCTGCTGTGGTGCCCTATCACCCTGGTCCCTCTTCTCTGTCTCATGGCTTTTAGATGGACTACAGCCTGGATGTTGCTCCTCTTCCTCTGCAGGATCAGGTAGCACATCACACACATCAACCCCATCATGGCTCGTGGCTGCTGTGTAGACTTTGGTCGCTGCCCTGTGATTAACAAAACATGTTTCATCAATGTAGGGCGATGTAGAATGCGTCGTCAAAAGTTTGAAATCTTATACGTAGTACACGGTATGCTTTTTCACTGCAACTGCTGTCCTGCAAAACCCGTAGTGAATTTCTAAAAAAAAACAAAAACACGTGGGTCTTTCTGAGCACTCTGCCCCATTGTCCTAAAAGTTGTGAATCATTCATATAAAACAGGAAAAATGATCATGAAGTAGGTCTCATAGGAATAATAATGAAACGGAACATGTCAGCCTCATGTCAGCTGATGGAACCATGTAAAATGTCCTTTATCTCCTGACCTGCTGGTGTCTCCACAGTCCCTGGTTTGAAATGGAATCATCGTTCCCTCCTGTGGTGCTGTGACACTGGCTTCCATGGGGCTGAAAAGGGACGACTGTAATTCCATTCCATCCGTTCCATTTGGCCTGTTCTCACAGCTTCTCGTCTGGAGAGAAAAACACAGCTCCTTCTCTGTCAGACCACAGGTTTCCACCCTGCTCTTCTTATTGGCTGGGAACTCTGTCACAGACATTTCCATAATGTTTCCAACAGACACTGAATCACACTGAGGTTTGTCACTTGTGGCCTGTTGAGTTCCATCAGTCTGCTCAGAGGTTGGCAGGAGGACCTCATGTTGATCAGTTTGGGGTTTGTTCTCCTCCCTGTCCTTTCTGTCACACTGACTCTCTGGTTGACTGTTGTGATAGTTCCCTGCTGTCTTGTCTTGAGTTTCGCCAGCTTTAGTAGCCTCATTTTCCAAGTAAGGTCCTTGAACTTCTGAGATCATTGTCAATTCCTGCAGTGGGAATGGCTGACCAGGAAGCTGCGGCGTCGGATCTGCTCCAGTGTCCTGAAATTAAGATAATGAATTGTTGGCGATTTTTCTTTAAAGGAAAACAAGGAGATAGGGTGTTCTGCTTTCCAACTCCTCTGCAGGTACTGTGATTCTGTCATTGGCCTTTATTACAGTATGCAAGTTATTATTATTATTACTATTATCATCATCTTCGTTGTGTTGTTATTATTATCGGTTAGTGGAAAATAACTCATGACCCTTTTGTCCTTTTGATCTCCCCAGGAGATCATGTGATAGCATGTGATGACACCTCCAGCACCTGCTGCATCTCCATTGTACTAGTTTCGTGCACATGCATCCTGTTAGACCGGCTGTGTTTTACATTATAGACGTAATATGGTTCTGCAGGACAACCTGAAGTACGGTTTTGATGCTGCATAGGTCATTTTTGTCATTAACGTGTTAACTACTGTAAAATAATGCAGGTCTGTTTACCACTGACTATCCATAAATGTATATTAACTTGCATAAATTGTTTGTATTTATTTATTGCATGTTATGTCAAATTTATGTTGCACAACATATTTGTTGCTGTCATACTGTAAACTTCCCCTTTGTGGAACAGCAAAGGACAATCATATCTCATCATATAGTCCATTGGATCATTGCCATTTGTTGGGATAGATTAACAAAATGACTTCCCGTTGATGCAAAGAAAGCCTCACATTCTTGTCAGGTTTTGAATGATGTTGTTGGCTAAGTAACCTGGGTGTCTGCGTCCCGAAGCGTAATCTGTCTTTGACTCCAGCCTCTGTTGTGCTGATTTGTCGTTCCTTAGACCTCTGACTGTTGCTGCAGAATAGTTTAGGTTTTGATGGAAAAAGTATTAAATATATGGACAAACAGCTGGATGTAACATGATTTTTTTGAGTGAAACCAAAATATATACATATATATTAATTGTTGAGCATTAAACAGCCAACATTTGTGCTCTAAACGGCACAAGGTGAATTCACATTAACAGCCTGAGGTTTGGACAAGACATTCATCTCAAACGCCTACATGACCCAGCAACCTGTTCATTGAACAAAGATCAGTTATGCACTGTTTAGTTACTTAAGTAGTTGAGCTAAACTCTTAAAATAAACTCAACAATAAACATGGGCTGGTTTATTCCAGATGCTATACACCGCACAATTTACGTTAGTTTCCATAGCATATGTAACTTAGCTAGTGTTCCTGGTGTAGCTAACGAGAGAGACTTCTGTGGTAAAAGTTGGGACTTGTGGTCAAATAAATGTATATTTTAGTTTGAACTTGTGCCAAGTATAATCCACTAATTGATGGTTTGACCTGGTACCACTACCTACCTCAACTGACTGTATCTGCTGCACGCACCCCCGGTGAGTCGTTTACGTCATCAGCCGTAAAGCGCGACGTCTGCCGCTGCCATTGGAGACGTAATATAGGAAGTGGATTCCCCCAGAGCTGACGTTCTTGTTTTGATAGCTACGATTCAACGTCAACAATTCGAACGTCTTCTCTGCCGTCTCCGTCGGTTGTTTCCGGGCAGTCTTCCACCTGGCTGTCGGTGAAAGAGACAGGTAAACGAACCTTCCCGTCCATGAGCTGTGGAACCACCCGGGTGCTAACAGTTAGCCAATATGGTTTGTACTGTGACTGCCAGGCTCAGTGTTTTTACATCCCTTATTAACCTGTCCAGGTATCTATGAGTCGCAGCCGCAACCCGCCTTCCCGGGGTCAAGGGGCAGCTCGGGCCAAACAGGTAAGGTGTGCTGGCTAGGTGAGGACTGCTACCTCCTCCTGTTTGCTCAGCTTCCTCCCTGTGGACTGCTGTCTCAGATGGGGCTGCTCCTTGACCTGTCCCCTGATGGAGGCCTGGCTGATGAGGACAATGATGAGGAGCTGGAGGCAGAGCTGCTCAGTCTGGTGGGTGGAGGTGGAGGAGGAGGTGGGGTAGGAGGAAGATCCCAGGGAAGGAAGAGTGATGACAGAGGTGAGTCCTGTGTGGTCTTTCTCAGACATGCTGACACTGATTGTGATCTTTTTCTGTGACGCTCCAGTTCCCATGGTTGAAATTGAGCGAATGGCAGCACTTTGTATGAAAGACCTGGACGATGAGGAAATGGAGGATGAAGATTTGGATGATGATGATGATCTGCTGGTAACACAGTCTTGGAAATAATGTGTCTTCTAGTTGATCAGATAGTTTTGGTTTGGCTGGAATTATTTTGTTGTATGTTCATTGTAGCATGCTCAGGAGAACTAGATATCTCCCATCATATTATGATCATACTAAACATGCTTCTCTGAACATCATATTTTCACTTCTTTGTAAATAGGCAGAGCTGAAGGAAGTTTTGGATGATGACGAGGAACACACCCCTGGTCCCAACCCTCCAGCTGTCACACCGACTGAACCTCCAGTCAGGGTCACGGCCAGTTCTACTCCTCCTTCTATTCCTTGTGGGAATTCTCCTCCTGGTTTGGAGTCCCGCCTTTTGGAACGCATTGAAATGTATAAATCGGCGATCTCCAATGCCAAGGCTGCAGGAGAGATGAGCAAAGTTCGAAGATATGACCGTGGATTAAAGGTAAAGCATTCTACAATCCTTCTTCATTGCTCTTTGACCTGAACCTGGTACTAAACTGTCTGATGACTGCAGACATTGCAGTCTATGCTGACATCTGTCAGGAAAGGGAGACCGGTCAGTGAGGAGGAGATCCCCCCTCCTGTTGCTGTTGGTGGAAAGCCCAGTGCTCCAGTGGAGCCCGCACCGTTGCCCTCTCCTGCGACCAATCAGAAGCCTCTGCAGGAGGATCCACCGCCGCTGCCCAACGCGAAGCTGCTTCATCTTTCTCCAGTCCAGAGGCCCACTGCTGCCGTCACCCCTGAAACACCTGCCATCTCACCGCTCACCCCCAGCCAGCCTGACGAGGAGCACTCAGGTGAATAGTCACATGGTGGTTGGATGAATCGACTCATTCCGACTGTGGCATGGTGTGTGTGAAGGATTCGTCCGTTTGTGTAACTCTCACTAGATGTTGTACATTGTTGACATGTAGGAGTGGTGAAGCAGGTCCTATATTGCTGGTCTGAAGAAAGGACCAATGATCTCCCATAGATCCAGTTCTGATACAAAAGTCATCTAACAGCTTCCTAAAATAACGAAGGGAGCATACGTAGTTGTAATCATGGTGGTGTTTCACTGGTCCGACTCACTGGAGATCAACTTGAATGTGACCTGAACTGACCTGACTTTGACCCCCTGGTTTTAAAAAGTGCATTATTAGCAGCAAGTAGAATGGTGTGTTCCCATGTGTGGATGAGCATTTCGATAAACTTTGCACTGTTAGTATCAAAGCATCACACCAACATAACGGGACTACTTCCAGAGCTGAAACAGGCCGTGCTGTCCAGACAGCGAGAGTATAAGATGGCTGCCATACACGCCAAACAGAGTGGGAACATTCAGCAGGCCAAGAAGCACTATCTCACTGCTAAGGTAACGTCAGTGTGACCACACCTCACCGCATCCTCTTCAAGCCAGCAGCTCTCCTAACACATCTTTGTTCATGCAGAAGATGGACCTGTTGGTGGAGGCCATAGATGATGGCAAACCGCTTGATCTGAACTCACTCCCACCAACCCCGGGTCAGGGTCAGTATGATACTGTCTGTTGTTGAATTACTTACCCATCAGGGCCGAGAAGTCTTTTCTAGAGCAGAGAGTATTCAGAAGCCGTGTCAGCTCCTGAGAATGCTGATTATTCTTAAATTGTCTTATCCAGTCTCCTTGAATTAGCTTCTTGAATATCTGTTCAGGAAACACTGAAAGACGTCATCTGTAGTCTGTCCTCATGTTCTCGTTAAATTGTTGGTATTTAATCATTCTGGCTGCAGGAGATGTACCAGTTGAACCCAGAGCTGCTCCTCCTCCTCCTTCTCCCCCTCAACCATCAACCCAGGCGGCCACTGCCGGTGAGACACTCAAAGCCCTCCACCTTCTGACCAATGAGCAGCATGTAGGCGCTCATTGAAAAAGGGTGTGTGTGTGCGTGTGTGCGTGTGTGCGCGTGCGTGCAAAGACCTGCCTGCTCCAAGCAGTGTGGCAGAAGCCCTGCAGCAGAGGATGGACATATACAAGTCAGCAGCAGAGGGCGCCAAAAGCAAAGGAGATGACCGAAAGGCTCGCATGCACCAGCGCATTGTCAAGGTACAATGTTCACTAGAAATGAAACATTCATCATTGTCGGGTAAAGTTTTAGACCCTCGGTGGTCAGCACTTCTTATCTCCTCTGTTTACCCAGCAATACCAGGATGCCATCAGAGCAAACAAAGCTGGACGACCTGTCAACTTGTCAGACCTACCGGTCCCCCCAGGTTTGTTTTCATTCCTTACCTCCATCACTGGATCATCATGGTTTTCTGCTTCTATTTATGAAAATGTATTTTGTGTCTTGTCTTCTAGGTTGTCCACCTCTGCAGGGTTCAGAAGGGGATCAGCAGAACTTCATTGGTGTCCTTGAAACAGCTATGAAAATAGCAAATCAGGACCCCGATGCAGCAGATGAGGATGGCCCAAGAGAGTCAGCCAAGGTTGAGCGGGTTGAGTTTTGTTGAAAACCCTTATCTAACCTCGTATGGGAACCTCTGCCACAGCTTAATAAGTCCTTTTCCAGCCACAGATATGTGTCACACCAAGGACCACTCTGTCCAGCTAGTTAACAGTTTTCGTGTGTCCACAGCCCGCAGTTCGCCCACCTGCTCAGAAGGCCAAATCTCCAGCTCCTCAGACCCCTAGCAGCTCAGCAGCTGTCAAACTGGGACCCAAAGGTGTGTGAGTGGTGTGGGTACACACTTGTCTGCGTAGCAGTGTCTGACTGCCAGGAGCTAATGACTTTTTCTCACAATCGTCCTCATAGCCCAACAGCAAGTGGATTTCCTGTTGCTACGGCGACAGGCCTTTATGCGTGCAGCACTGCGCTCCAAGCAGATGAAGGTGAGTTTGACGTTTCAGCGTTCTTTCCACTGGTCTTCAGCTCCCTTTGGTGACTTCTGACTGACATGCCGGCTGCTGTGGGCTTGTCTGCAGGACATGGCGGGTGCAGCGCAGCACCTCCGACACGCCAAGGGACTGGACCCCATGATCTCAGCCGCAAAGTCCGGCTTGCCTGTTGACATCACCAAGGTCCTAAACATATTCAGAACTAATAAAATTACAAGTGTGTGTTTGACTTTATTTTTCATATCACATTGTACTTATCCCACATGACTTCTTTCATCTTCCTTCATACAGCTCACACATTTCTCTCTCACTCCATCTCAGTGTAATTAAAGAAAGTATTCGGTTTGTGCCTCTGGTAGTTTGCAGGCAGACAGGCTGCTCCGTATATGTCATTATGGTGCACAGATGATCAGGTGCTATCCAAACTGTTGTAAATAATAATAGAATGCACCGAAAGTCACTTGAAAATTACTTGACTATATTTCTTCCCATCACAAAAGATCCCCAGCGCTCCCGTCAGTGAGGAAGACTACTGCTTGGCACGTTCCCGTACCGCTCCTCTCTCCCCTCGCACCAGTGAGCAGTACCTTAGCCTGATGGATCTGTTGAGGAAGCAGCATGAGGTGAGGCCACGTCTCTCCACTCCCTGGAACCAACACACATTGTGAACGGAGTCACTACTGTGTATCTGACTGTCTTTTGTGTTCTGTTGCCACACCCTCCTTTGTTCCCAACTCCAGAAATGCCTGAATAACTCACAGCAGTTCACACAAATGGGCAACGTGGGCGAAGCTCTCAAGTAAGAAGTGATCTGCTTGTCTGGTTACTTGGGGTCAATTGATCACCAGCTTCATCACGATACATATTATGTCTACAGTGGGTTGCAAAAGTATTCATACCCATGACCAAAACTCAATTGCTCAGAACAGAACAAAGCAAAAGTGAGTTTTCTATGAAAGGGAATATCACAAACACAACAATCCATCACTGTTTTTGTTTGTAAGCACTTTTTACGATGAACAGATTGCATAAGTCTGTATTTCAGTGTTGCAGAAGTATTCACACCCTTACACCAAAGATGTTATTTTGGGTCAAAAATGATTGCACGATATAAACTATTGTCTCACAGTGTCACCGGACTGTATTCAGTCACTTGTGACTTGTATCGACTTGATTTCTTCCTACAAACAGTGTCCAATAGTCACCTGTCTACAGTCATCCCATGCTTGTCAGCAGACAACAGTCATGAAGTCCAAGGAGCTCTCAGAAGACCTCAGAAAGAACATTGTGGAGAAACATGGAGATGGGCAAATCTATGGAGTCATCACAAGTTCACTCAATGTGCCAGGTTCTGTTGTATCACTGGTCCAGAAGTGGAAGCGCCGTGGTACCACTGTGAACCTCCGAAGAACAGGACGCCCCTCCAAGATCACCGCAGAAGGCAAAAGGAAATTGGTCAAGGAAGCCAGAGCAAACCCCTCCGTCACTCTTGAAGACCTGAAGAAGTCTCTCCAGGGGTCTGGGACGAACATACACAAGTCGACAATATCCTGCACTTTACACAAGGGAGGTCTCTATGGGCGTGTCGGATAGAAGAAGCCATATCTGAAGAAACAAGGTCTCCAGGCTGGTTTGCAGTTTGCCACCACACATCTGAAGGACACTCCTGCGATGTGGGAACGTGTGATCCAGTCAGATGAAACACCTGAACACCCAGAAGTATGTTTGGGGCAAAGTCAACACAGCTGATGATCCAGATCACACCATCCGTACCTTTAAACATAAGTGGGAATGTGACGCTATGGGGCTGTTTTTCTTCCTCCCGTCCTAGTGAGGTGGTCCGCATGCAAGGAATTATGAATAGTGTAAAATACATCAACGTCCTGGAGGAAAACCTCTTCTTCTTCTTCTTCTTCTTCT
>JBBMJM010128836.1:0-12901 GCA_037832705.1 Centriscus cristatus
CACACACACACACACACACACACACACACACATCGGTAATTGCACTAACCCTGCTGTGGCCTGAGATCTGACCAGGGTGCATCAGCACAGTGGAATTAGCTGAGCGGTGAATCCGACATGTGGCGTGACCTCATCAGCTCCCCACTTGTGAGGGCGATTGGGGTCAGTACCTCCCTGATCACACCGTCTCCCTCAAGAGCCAAAACATTATGTTGACAGTTTCTGATCCAGATAGAATCCTGTGCTGCAGACACCTGATGAGCACAGGCTGGTCTGAAGAATTGTACAGTTTTTATGCTGTGATTTGTTTGTTTCGCTGGAATCACATTTAATAATAATTCCATGTGAGAGTTAAGAAACCTTAAAAAAAAATATGAAGAAACACACCTACGGTACCTCCAGGAGATAGTCATGTAGTAAAATACTGCATTTATCAATATTAATGAATGTGATGAAATACTGCTTCAGGGAGATTTAAGAAGTACATAAGCGAAAAGACAGTGAGTCAGAGCAGAGAGCAACAGTAGGTGGAGTAAGAAAGAGACAGAGCCAAAACAGATGCAGACAGTTGCAAGGAGCCAGTTGGCGCGTAGGTCAAGGAACATGAAGAATACAGACATCACTCTGTGTGTGCGCTATTTCTAAAATCCTTATTTGAGGGCTTCATATGACAATGAAAGTCATATGAGAAGGGGCATCGTGCTATTTCACTTTAGGCAAGTTCATGGAATTTCCAAAGTGGAACATGACCTATGGCTCCGACTCGAGTGCGATACGAGCATCCATCATCGGTGATGAGACGGACCTGGCATGAGATCTGCTGACACTTCAGGTCCCTGTTAGAGGGCCAGAAGAACTCACAAGAAGAATCACAAGGTAAGGGATATTGCCAGATTTCATATGAATGCATGTTTTTATTCTTGTGACATATAAAGAACCTTGCAGTGAGGTCCAAAAGCCCAACATTTATTTGAAAACAGTATTTAGAATATCCTAAATAATTCAGCAATTTAAGTTATGTTGATCATCTACAATAACCTTTTAGTCTGCAAACTCCACGGGAAAAGAAGAGGACGATGTGGTTATATAATGATCATGCATAAAATAACACAAACAAATTAAATGTTAAGTTAAAAAAGTTAAAATAAAGTTTGCTGTTTGGTTTTTTTTTATAACATTTTCAATAAAATCATAAACTCACATCTTTTCTGTCATTTACTGTATTGGGCTCATTTCTGAACTTTCAAAGGTTTTCTCCAAAGGATCCAAGCCCTCGTCCACCCGATCAGATGACAAGATGAAACCTCCAGCCAATAAATCACGTCTACTATCATCTATCCATGTAAGAGAGCCAGTGAACGTAGGTGTTGGAAATAAATGTGTATCCTCTTTAAAGACTGTACAACAGCAGAGACATGGTCAGGAACTGCTGGTTAATACACTGTCCACTCAAATAAGTTGTCATGACATTTCCACAAATATTTGCACTCCCACACATCACCTAAATGTTAGTGAAAGGTTATCTTGGAATAAAACTGGGCAGCAGAGCAGTTAATATCTGTCAGTGTGTGACAGAAATAGTCTCTGGACACCTGCTAGAAAACGATAGGCATATGAGGGCATATTTGCTTAAGAGTGACAGATTTATTGTTGTTGTTGTTTGCACGAGGCAAAGTTCACTGGTTTTACTGTGAGGGCAGGAAAGTTGTGGCAGTCAGGGGGGTACTGGCATGGGAAGAATGACAGAAGGTCTGTCACAGGCACGTTTATTTATACATATTATTTATTTCCATTTATGAGTTTTAAGATGTCTTACACACGTGGCGGTGGTCCGTGTGGAATTTATAGCAACTTGGTAACGACCTAAGCTTGTTGTACATGAACAACTTTGGATCTAATGTGTATGTGACTCCGTTTTTAAAAGCATCATGTGCTTAATGGGTATTTCTGGTAAGGATGGTGTTGTTGATAGACATTAACACACGTTGATACTCTTGATCATGTTTCAGATGGTCATGGGAGGATAAACTCTCAGCAGCTGCCTCGACATCCAGTGGGACGGAACAATGTGACATACCACCACATCATTCCTTTATTTAAGGCACCGTGCCATTGTACTTGTGTCTTTAAATACTTCAACGTGGCAGAGCAGGCTGCATGAAAACACAAGACCAAGAGGCTGAAGCCGTGAACCCTGCTTATGTGAAGAAGTAGATGTTAACGAATTGTACAAAAATGTTTCAGATGATTCTATTTGTAATGTTGCTCTTGTATTATGTATTTACAAATTCCAAAGGTGCAACTGTAATGTAATACACAACGTATCATGAGAAAATAACTCATATCACATGTCTATGGAGAAATATTTGTCACTAAATATATAACGATGGTTTGAGGATAATTTCTTACAGCTTCAAAAGAACATGGATGTTCAATTGACGGTCTGCTTCCACCACCCACACACTGACAAGTTGTATCCACCCATCACAATTGTCCTCCAGCACACGGTCTATTTTTGTTCCCTGTCTATAGGTTGAACTTAAACCTGGAAACTGCACATCAGACACAATGATTTACATAATATACACGCTGATGAAATATGAAGACAGAGTAAGTTTAGTTTGTTGGACACTATGCTCCGGAGATTGAATCATGAACTTCATGACCTCATCGTTTAGTATGTTCGGTCCACTGTGTCACGTCGGTATAAGCGCCATTAATATCCATTAGTTTAAACGGAGGCTGACAGGACAATAATGAATATGTCCCAGATTTTGGCTAATTTATCACTGAATCTGTCAGAAATCAGTTTTGTATAGAGATGCACAAATAAAATGGACAATTAATTTTAATTATTCTGAAACGATTTGTTGATTTTTTTTTTTTATTTTAATGTCCAGTTTGAAAATTAAAAATTCAGAATGTAACGATCTAAGATATAACATAGTATTTATCAATACTCGCTGCATATCCTTTAAAATATTGGTATTAAAATGGACAAACATACTGTAAATTACATGATTTTCTACATATCCTGAGTCTTCTCCTTTCTTTTTAAACTCTGTATGAACTCCAGACTCTGCATTAAAGCCACTTGGTCACAGTAACACATGAATGATACTGTATATGTAGACTTCACTTGCAAGCACACACGATTCATCTTCATTGTGAGCAAACATTTAGTTTGTAATTACAAATTATTCCTCAAGAGGTATTTAACCTGCTCTTTGACCCACCCTTCACGTCCCCCACACCACCACCCCCCACCTCCCCCTGCTTCACCGCCCACTCAACCTCCAATGTCTTTGGAGTCACCACAAATACAAAAAAGCCTTAACAGCTTTTCACAGTCACTGAGTCTAGGCAATAGAAGAGCATCAAGCACAGACCTGCACTCTGAGGGGAAGGATCTATTTCTCTGAAAAGTTGAGAGAAGGCACAGAGTGACCAGACTGGTGTGTGAAAGAGACCAGAGCTGAGCGTACTGGGGACTGTGACAGGTAGGAGGCTCTGAACAAAAGGGCTGGATAAGAAAATGGTCTGAGGATAAATATTTCTGCTCATGGTTTGCTTATTATTTATTTATTTATTTATTTTGGGGGGGGTGTCAAATAATAGGAAAGACATGTTTACATTTACCTCTGGTGGACAGACTGCACATTTAAAGCAATAAAAAGACTCGGTATGCTGTGGCTAAGGAGATATTCATTTCCAAATACTCAAGTTACAGAAAATGTCGCCCTATTAAAAATTTAGACATAACAATGCCTCGGATTTAGTTACACAGAAGACGCACAGATTCAATGTCGCTCTATGAAATCCCTTTAATAGAGCATGCAAGCGTCTCAGTTTGAATTTCACAGTTTCAAATCAGGAGAGCTGGATCATAGCGCTGAGGTCACAGCTGTGGGGTGGTTGGGCGATGACTAACTTTAGATGGCTGTATCAAATCGATACATTGCTGGAGATTCTCAGAGCTGCACCGAGGATGTAGGCTGTATTTTGGCAAAGTAAAATAAAGAATCAGTGTAACATTCTCGGTACTTTGGGCTCAGATCTTGCACATGGAAGCCTGTTTTATTCTGCTGCTAAAATTATAGATTGTGATTCGTCTCAGTGCTGTTACACTTTGCTGACATGTGACGAATCACTGGTCGGAGAGACAGAGAGACAGGAACAAAAGAAATTAGTAAATCATTGTTTCAGCATTTGTATATCTGAGTCAGCTCCACATGGTAATCAAGCAGAACCGGACATCCACTGGGAAGTTAGCAGTTAGAAATAGCACCATCAGCGGCCATTTGACCACAGAAGGCCTTGTCATCAGGTCCATGCACCGCAGAGACACTTCTTGTACAACGTGCTGCCGTCAATGACGTGGACAAACGCAGTGAGGGAAATTTGAGAAGCTTTGAGAAGGTACCAAATGACATTTCTAGAGTGTTCTATCAGTGCTCCGTTCATCTGCTGTGGAAGGACCAAATCATTGAAACATGTCACAAACAACTTACTTACTATGCAAGTAACAAGGTCAACATAATGTCAAAGAAGGTGGCTGAACGCAGCGTAGTAGTTTGCACATTCCAGAAGCAAAAATACAAGACAAACACACGGTATCAAAAGAAGACAGGAAGCAAGTTGCAAGAGTTTACACATTATTTTATGATATAGAAGGCCAACATTTCTTCATGTATGCAGCTTAAAACACTGTTGCTTCTTGAGAGCAACACAAACGTGATGCAGCCTCCAGCGCAGACATACAAACAGTCATTTTCTGACTTACACAAGGTCTTGGAATGTATCAACAGGATTTCGTCTGCACTGTCCCCTTCCGGAAGTCAGATTATGTTCAACCAGATTAGTGCTGCAGACAATCATAGAACCGCAAGTGTAATGTGCTCAAAAGAGTGAGTGGGAGGGGAGAGCGGTGGGTTCTCTTTAAAGCAGAGGACCTTCTGCCAAGTTCTCTCCTGTTGCAGGATTTTCACCATATGTGTTGCATCGTTCATTTCCAAACCCAGCAAGAGCCAAGATTGCTGCTGGAGCCCAGAATCTCTCTGAGCATATGCTTGAGCATGTGTAGAACTAAAAATAATTATTTTCCCAGATGGCAGGCTATTTATTATAAGACATCAGGTCACACAGGGAATATACAGTATATAAAGTGAAAATGAAGCAGTGTTACTAACTGCCAGACCCCTATTCTAAACAAACATCATAGGTTTTAAACAGTTTAGATTGACTCCATTTCTTTTCTCGACATTTTTAACTGATCTGACACGTCGCCAACTTAGAAGAATGACAAGTATGAATGTGTTAATGTCATTCTGATTAGTCATCATCATAAATATTGTATACAAAGAATGTAATAAATACTGGAAATGTATGTTCAGGAGCTTCAAAGTTTTTTTTGGGGGGGGGGTTTGTTCAAATATTTTGTACGATTTTATCATTATATCATTGAAGTACCTAGTTGAAAAAACAGACAAACATCAGATTGTGTCATTGTCATGGCAACAGTCACTTCAAGAACAAATGAAACAAGGCTCACCTCGTTCTGCTCCTGCTCCTACATTTTCTGAAATTCTTTCCTCAGCTGCAGACAGTCATTTGTTTTGCCCATCTGGAACCACACCTACTTTTGGGTAAATGCCCAATGAGAGGTTTAAAGTCTTGAAATTTTACAAGAGCACAAAGAAACAAGTGTGACCTTTCCTACTTTACATTGATATTATCACATGGGACAGTTGTGGCACATGACACACGTGTTGTTTTGTTATGACTTCTGCATTCCATTTGTCCCAGCGGACTCACTAGTAAATCTGTCAGGTCAAAAAAAGACTGAAAGAATGTCTGTATGTACATAGTCAAACGGCTCAGAAACAACTCTCAAAATTACTTTTAATAGATGTTATTGTCATATGGAGCGTTTTCTTTAAGGTGTCAACAAGTTTGTGGCTGTGGTGAAAAAGGATATCTGAGACACATGGATCGAGGCTGACACTGAGCTGTCAAACACACCGTTAACATTGTGCCCCTCTCTGACTGGAGAGCGTAACTGCACTGGTGCAGGACAACAGCCTACTCGGAATGATGACTTCCAGCAGCTGATTCACCTTTAAATAATCCCTGACAACCTTGAGTGGCGTTCACCGCAACATCCAAAAAAGAGACTCTGACTGTCAATCAAATGATGTTTAATTACACCGTGCCTATATGATGTAATGAAGATTTTGCCCTTATCTCCCATTTTGCTCCAGAGCCTTCTGAACAGCAGCGCGCGAGAGAATCTCAAGATGTGGAAAAAATCTAAGGTGACCGATCAAACTGCCGCAGGGCAGGCGGGTAAGTGGAGAATGACGGATACCCTCTCCAGCGTCAGTCAGTCAAAGGTTGTATGGCAGCTGTCTGCACCTGGAGTTCCTTCTTAGCCGGGCAATGATGATTAACAGGATCCTTTTGACTTATACAACTAATCTGTGGACAAAATAAAAATTCATGTGACAGTGCGTTCAAGACAATTTCAAGAGAAGAAAACACCTGGGAGGCTTTCCATGTTGAAGATTACATAAGGTTAGTGCCTTGTCTAAAATATGCATCTTTTTTGACCCTGTTGAAGAGGCTGGGCGTTGAATGAATAGTGACCATTTCCTGTGGGAGAGTGAAGATAAGCTGCACAGCTCTTTTTTTCCTTCCTCCTTTGTCAAGTGGAAGCAATCAAATAATATGCACGTTTTTTTTTCTTCCCCCAAACTGCTGCACAGTCTACCCCCCCCCTGTGATATGAAGAAAACTTTGTTTTTAACTTTTCAGAAGGGTCTTTTTTTATCTGGAAAGAAGAACTACGACAACAAGTTGTACCGTGGCGGTCATTGACCAACCTGTCAAAAAGATGTGAATATTCACATATCAGTCATCCTAGTTATCAGAGGATGGTAAGAAGATGTGCTGAACAACATCAAGAAGGAAAAACTCTCAACAATACCAGAATGCAGAGGATGCTAACAAGGATGGAAAGATCAATGCTACGGTTGCTACCACTCAGTAGGATAACATTAATAATACATGGTCTGTTTGATGGAAACAAAGGCTTGTTTGACATTCACATCCTGCAAATTGTCTTTTTCCTAAAGTAGCTGCACGCAATTCATCTCAAGCACCACAAGAAGCGTCCTCTGATGTCGCCCTCAAAACAAATCCTGAGCGACCTTCAAAGTGTAATCTGAGGTTTCACAGCACACCCTACCTCTTCATGCTGCTAACATACCATGCATCATCTTGTCTCCACTAATCGGTTCTGGTTTTGTAACGTGTGTGACGTCTCTGGATCCTTGTTTTGTTAAGTTGTGTCTGTTTTCCGTGCCCCCCGTTCGTGGATTATACTGTATGCTGTGGTGTGTGTGTCCATATGTGTCCATAATCCTGCCAAAGTTCCAGCCTACCACGGTGCCTTTGTCAGGATTAATATTTAACTGTCCTGTTCCTTCTCCTGCTGTCCCGTTGCGTGTTAAGTCGACGAGTCTGAGGGATGTCAACTGGACGACAAAGGTATGCTGGCGAAAATACATTCCCACAAACAGTTGACTCTGTAAGTGCATGACTCCATGTTGGATGAGCTGCATGTACAATGTGGTTTTGACCAGACTCCGACAGCTGTCATCCAAAGAGGCTGATTCAGCTATACGACAGCTGCCTTTCTGAAAAAACAAAACAAAAAACAAACAGCCAAACAGATTAAGATAAAAGATGTTACTCGAGAGGCCACTGCAATTCATTTTCATGTCTGTTTTATATATAAATATAATTATTTGCTATCTTCGTTTTAACATAGCTTTTGTCTACATGCTATCAAGTCCTTCTGCAGTATGGTTACACAGTGCAGTCAGTCTCAGTAAACATACTGTACAGGGACATCTCTACCGGCAACTATGCTCTAAAAAATCTCTTGAGATTACGCCTAAAACTATAATCCTGAAAACATCTATGATCAAACTACAATTAACTTGTTGGATGTGCAATGACAAACCATATTTGAGCATCGATAAATCCTATTTGAACTTGTCTTTTTACATAATGGACTTCAATAATAATAATTGTCTTCGTTACCCGGTTGTATTGCCTTGAGATTTCTATGCATGAACAATGAGCTGTGCAAGTCTTTGTAATTCAAACTGATCTATGGGGTCAAGCTGCAAAGACACAAAGAAAGTGTGCACACAAACAAATCACCTACAGTCAAAGAAAAACAAGTGCAGGTAGGTTCAAGTGTTAACTGAAGATATGTAAAATACAGGAGGTAGAACAGAAGTCCTCTGGTATTCTGTTTAGCAGCCAGAGTCTGGGTCTACCAGATATTTTGCATTGAGGTGAGTTGCATAATTGTTTAAGTAATATAAAGTGAACACATTCAAATGTCCAATGCCAATATATTCTGACAGTCATAAGGTCATTAAGATGAACTCAGAAGATCCAGCTCCCCTGGATCGTCCTACAGCCTAAAACGCAATTTGAAGGTCAAAAAGGTCAAATCTCCAACTCAAGGAGGATTTTCTGTCAGTTTGGTGTTTGTCCTGTAGGTTTGTGATTACACAGCTATGCGTTACCATAGTGACATGGCCTGGCATCTGTCATTGCTGTGCTCCCCAATGCACCCTGTGGCACAGGGAGGGGCCTCGGATGCTGTTTTGAAATTTCAAATAAAGAAAACAAAATAAAGGAAAGATTTCATTTTGAAAGATGAAGACATATAAGTCTGCACCTGTCACAAGGTGATGATTCTGTTCCGCTGTAGACTGCAGAATACTGCCACACCCGCCCTGACGAGTCACACTAGCTAGTAATAGCTGAGTCACCAAAGAGACACATCTAAAGGATTCAAGCGATGAGACGATTTCTCCACTGTGAATTCCTTCACACTAAAGAGGACAAAGTTTAATTACACTGAAGACAGTTTTCTGAGCTTTGAGTTTTCAAACAGTCTAGATTATTCTTACATAGCAGTCAAATGCATAGGGGCTGTGACTACATTAATGTACTGCCATGTCATTCATTAATTTTAATTTCAGTACAACATTATTTGTACTTTCCAATAACAATGTCATTTTTCAACAATAAATAAGCATTTTCATGTGAATAATAAGGATTTAACTATGATATTTGCCTTTCATATACACATCTTATCAAAACGCAATTTTGGCTTCGACTAAATAGAGGCAGTAAAGTTCTCCCAATTATGTAAGTTTACATTTCAGAACAGTTCAGTTTTGTATTCTGTAGAACTTTGCCGTTACGTATCTTTTTAATCGGACCCCCTGAGGCCTGTCTAATTGTTGATTTGATTTCATCAGGCATGAGGAGGAAGTCGAAAGTGCCTGGTGTCATGATAACACAGTTGGTTGATGAAATTCCAGAGGGAATGACAACTCCAGATTTTACCCGCAAACCAATTGGTTTAACTATTCAAGAGGGTAAGTCTTCAGAACAGTAAATTACACCAGGAGAGCCTGAACGTTGCAAATAAGCCCACATTGTCCAGTGCGTATTGATTTGTTCCAGTGCAAAATGTTTTATTGTTTCATTTCATGTTGCTATTTGTGTATGTGTGTAAGGAAATGAGCCATTCATCTGAAGAAATCCCATTTTATCACAACAACGGGTAATGTGCCTCTAATAACATCTAATTCTATTTCAGCTAAATTTGCATTCTTTAAAGCCATAGTAGTAGGCAATCCAACACCTACTGTAACATGGACCAGAGCGAACGGTGAAATACAGTTTCATCCCGACGTCTGTGTTCAAAAGTATGATGCTGCATCCAATGAGCACACCCTTGAGGTAGGCTTTACAAGAGTGTAAATGAAAATCACTTGACAGGGATTGCTTTCAATAACCATAAAATGCCATTAATGCCAGGTTGTCCATTCCATTAGTTTCCAAAAGTGACTCCAGAAGATGCTGATACCTACAAGTGTTTTGCCACAAATGAGTATGGGAGGGCTGTTTGCACTGTCGTCCTGAATGTCATTGAGGGTAAGTTAATAGGTTTATGTGTCAATCACTTCTTTACGTATGATATAACTGTACATTCTGGTGATATGTGTCAAGAAATACTTTATCTATTCTTTTTTTTTACAGTTGGATTCTCTAAAAAGAAGGAATTTAAAAAGAAAGTGGGCGAAGGTGAGTTATAAAGTACGGACGTGAGGGATGTTTTTGGTAGGTGATTCATATATGTTAACGATTAACTCAAGAGATCACAAACGTATCATCTAAAATGACAGAGGTCTGTTCAGACATAAATCGTCACTGACGTACTGCATTCAGCCTTTCATACAAGGAATCATTAGCTTGCTCATTTCCCCTGTGACGCATCCAAGCCCATACATTTCAACTGCAACATGACATTTTAACCTTATTGAGAAAGATATAGCCTTTTTATGCTTCATCTGTGGCATCGGGACTGTGTCACAGTCCACTGGCACTTGACATTTTAATAGCTCTATGTGAAATTGAGGAAAACATTTGAACAGCAGCAGAATGCTTGAACAATTCTGATTCTGATATTCAGTTCTCTCTGACTGGAGCTGTATTAAGTTTAGAATATTTTCTTTTTAAACTCATGTGAAAAGCACGACGATGTCTGGGTTTAAATAAAATGAAATTGGACTTAACTCCATGAGCAGTTGAACTGTAAATGTGTTTACATGTCTCCCATACATAAAAATGAAACATGGCTTCATAGTAGCAGATGACTGATTACTGGAATGTGTTTGTCCCTCAGATACATCAGACTTCAGGAAAATGCTGAAAAAACAGTATGTTTTCCTTCAAATTAATTTTGTGGAACAGTATTTTTTAAAATGACATTGTAAGCATATTGCACATGTATTCTACAGTAATCCTGATGGAACACGTGAGCAAAAGCCAATGGAACCAGATGAGAGGGTGTGGGAAATTCTTCTTAGTGCAGAAAAGAAGGACTACGAGCGCATCTGTGCTGAGTATGGTATCACTGACTTCCGCGGTATGCTGACAAAACTGAATGAGATGAAGAGAGAGCGAGAAGAGCAGATTGCAACGGTACACTGCCTTCAATTATCTCAAGACAAACACTACACAGATCTGATTAGTCTTTTTAGTGTTACGTTTTCATTTACAACCTAATGGACTGTTTTTGTTTGTTGTACTCCAGTTTGTGCGTCACATCAGTACACTGAAACACATCGACGTAAAAGACAATGACAGTGCAACAATTGAGTTGGACATGGACCTCATGGATCCAAACAGCAAAATATACCTGTACAAGGTGAGGCATCAGATCCTATATTCACTATTTGTTTGCTCGTTATTTTATGACATTGGGTCTGGGTTAGCAGAACCCCACTATTTGAGATTCAAAGATAAACCATCAGCCATTTCATAAGTGACAAAATGTCCTCCAATCATGTAGGATGGTGTCATGATTCCATTTTCGAAAGAAGAGAGCGAGGGGAAGAAGCATGTTTTGAAGCAAGTTGGCAAAAAATATGTATTCACAATTTCAAGTCTTGGCAAAGAGGATGGTGGACTCTACTCTGTAGATGTTGAGGGTGTCAACATATTCTCCACAGATTTTAAAGGTAAATCCTCAAACAGGTAAGAGATTAAGCATCTTCACAACGTACTGTGTGAATCACCATAATTGCCCATTTCAACTGAAGAGACGTCCCACAGCAACAGCAACATCCACCTTTGTACATAAAATGTAACTAAATGCACAACATTGGCAACTTCCATTTGCAGCAAATACTGATGGGACTGATAAACTTTGCCTCTGTTGCCCTTTTCTGCTTTTGTTCAATCTTGCAGTACCTGATGTTGACTTTGCCGTCAAAATACAAGAGGTCAAAGCCGAGGAACGTCAGGATGCACTCTTTCAATGTGTCCTGACTGCACCTATGAATGAGATTAAATGGCTTGGCAAAAATGCTCCACTGTCAAATAGTGAGAAGTATGAAATCACCGTATCTGAAGATAAGCTCATCCACAAATTGATTGTGCGGGACTGTCTGCAACTGGACGCTGGTATCTATGCCGCTGTGGCAGGAATCAAGTCTTGCAATGCCTGGCTTGTCGTTGAAGGTAAGAAACTGTTCTGTTTTGTTTGTTGTTATACACCACGAAAGACAACGGGATATGTGTGTGTGTGTATATATATATATATATCTATATATATATATATATGGGGAAAAAACAAGTTTCATGTAAAAGTAAAGAAATAATTTGACTTTTCTCTCATAGCTGACAAAGATCCTGCAAACAAAGGAAAGAAGGCAGCTCGCAAAAGCACTATGGCTGGAGGTGGTAATGATGAGGATTTGCTGAGAATAGCAAAAGAACAGCAGGAAAAGTATCAAAAAGAGATGGAAATTGCAGCTGCTAAGGCCAAGGAAGAAGCAGCTAAAAGAGCAACTGAGGCAGAAGCTTCTGCCCAGTCAAATGCTGCAATGCAATCTCAGAAAAGCAGCAAAGCTAGTGGTCAAGTCTACGGTGCTGCTCGCACAGGCACAGGAGGTTCTGGAGGAGCAAGTTCAGGTGGTGGAGGTGGGGGTGCAGGCTCTGGAGCTGGAGGTGGGGGTGCAGGCTCTGGAGCTGGAGGTGCCGGCTCTGGGGCTGGGGGTGCCGGCTCTGGGGCTGGGGGTGCCGGCTCTGGGGCTGGGGGTGCCGACTCTGGGGCTGGAGGTGCCGGCTCTGGGGCTGGAGGTGCCGGCTCTGGGGCTGGAGGTGCCGGCTCTGGGGCTGGGGGTGCCGGCTCTGGGGCTGGAGGTGCCGGCTCTGGGGCTGGTGGTGCCGGCTCTGGGGCTGGTGGTGCCGGCTCTGGGGCTGGTGGTGCCGGCTCTGGGGCTGGAGGTGCCGGCTCTGG
>JBBMJM010128860.1:0-12894 GCA_037832705.1 Centriscus cristatus
GTGAGCTACTGCTGCTGTAAACTGCAAATTTCTCCAGTGTGAGACAATAAAGGTTTTTCTTATCTTATCTTATCTTAACTCATCCGAGCCCCATGACCGGAGCAGCAGATGGTCGGAGGACGAGTGGATCTGATCTGAGAGCAGCTCTGTGACACAGAACACAGGACACGCTCTGGTACCGTCCAAGAGAAACTACAGCTGAACGTCCCTGACTGGTAGAAACTGAAACCGCTGGTCCAGATTCACGCCAAAACAGCTGCAGTTTCCAAAAAGGTACAATTTCCTCAGTGAGAAGTACATCTGACCCTGTGAGATGAACATACCTTATGTTTATGTTGACTTTTGGCAGAAATAGCATCATATGAACAAATGATGTTTGTGAGAGTCAGTGACAGCGAGGATAAGAGAGGGCTATGGGAACGTTTCCTTACCACAAGCCTACAGGAACAACTGGAGACTGTATCGCTGTGAAAGAATAATACAATACTGTTGTGTGAATTACTCTGTATTGGCACATATGGGTGGGTACCATACACCAGGGACCCCCTGTAACCCCACCCAACAGAACTGTCTCTACGTGTGAACTGATAAATGTATGACTGAACGTTAGTGTTGACTTGTGTCCCCTTTGGTCATGTTTCTTACCATTGTTACTGTAGCAGCTGCTAACGCTCCACACCAGCAGGGGGAGCCATACCAGCACAAAGGTGGTCACCGTCTTATTGTGAAGAAATGCTACTTTTATCAGCATCAGCACATTCAGAGAAAGCTTTTACCTTTGTTCTTCAGTTTATTTCCTTATTTCCTCCCTATTCAGAGAACTTACACACGTACAATGATTTCTGCACTGACCCTCCTTCCTGTTCAACTCTGCCGAGGAAAACACGTCCCACTGCAGAAACAGGCTTCTTCTATTGTTTGTATTTAGATTCTGTCACAAATAAACACTTTGATCAAAAACAACCTTGGTACCTTGGTGCGAGAAGCTTCTGAATCAACCAGCAGTTTCCTTTTCTGTCCATGTGATATATTCACCGCTGTCCATAATACTCAACGAATTCCAGGTTCTGATTTGTACTTTCTATGTAAAGTTCATCTTGATAAAATACTTGAATTCAGCTCTGTGTTGGTGCAAAACATGAGTTTGGTCGGTTCACGTGCATTTTCACCTTTATAATCAAGAGTCACATACAGTAAAGATCCACACCGACTGTACAGAAATCATCTATCAAAACAAACATCCAACCAAGAGCGAGTGTTTCAGAGAATCAACACGTTAAAGTGACTGATGAACGGTGGCGGGGGATTTGCATTAAATATGTGAGGTGATTTCCATCATTGCTACCAAAATACGTCCACCACCGGTCCACGGAGGACAGAGGGAGAATATGACGAGGCGCTCCAGGCACAGTAGGCTGTCCATACTTACATTATTTACACGTTCCGAAACCTTCTGCTGGACTTTGGATAAGAGACTCATCTGGGGGAAACCCCCGATAATTAAAGACAAAAACCAAAGATGGCCTGGGCAGGCCCCACCTTCCAGATAAAAGACCTTTTGAAGACATTAACTGCCAAAGCACAAAGTTAATGTGAGAAATAAGAAGAAGATGAGCGGAGGAGATGTAAAACGAGCCAGAATCCTCTCAGTCCTGGAGTAAAGTGAGTAAAGGGACTCTGACAGAGCAGCGGTCGGTCACCTTAGCTCCTGAGAGCTGCAAGTCTAGACTGCATCTCCTCGATGTCCTCCTCCGACTCGTCCTCTGAAGCTGCAGTGGCTCCCTTCGGCATTTCAGGCAGCGCGTCTGTGACTTTGCTGGGAGCTTTTCCAAGTGCACCTGACAGGGCAAAGCACACGATGTAACCACCAGTACGACACATTTGGGACATTACTCAAAAAGAGTTCCAGGTTTCAAAGATTTCAGCAGAGAAACCAGTGGACTGAGTTATTTCAACCTGCTGTGATTTCAAACAGGATCCTGTCAACTTCCTCCTCTGCTGCTTCCTCCATGTCCTCCCCATCCTCCATGCTCTCAAACGTGTCCTCCAGCATTTCCTCGATGATTCCAGCCTGAAACAAGAATCGTCACCAGGATGTAATAACACAATGTCTGTTTGATTCAGCAGTGGTGTTCTCGTGTTTTTGGACGCTGCTGCTGCTGCTGCTGACCTTCATCATCTCCTTTGACAGCTCCCTCATGGTGGCCTGGATCTCTGGGATTTTGACAAGAGTTTGCATGGCCTTCATGACCTCTGTGCTCTTCTGCAGGGCTCCAGCTACACGCAGAACAGCTGGACGGACACAAACACATTCCCTTCAGCGAGGCTGCAGAGCATTTACTCATCTCTACGCCGACATGATTCCCATCGATCACATTTTCAAACCGACTCACAGAGTTGATTCTTCATGCTGAGCAGCACAGAGTTCATGTGGGCTTTGGAAGCGTACAGTTTTGTGACGGCTCGTTTTGACTGAATCATCTCCTTGGCCAGGATGACACACACGTCCTTCTGTCCCTTTTTGGCAGCATCTTTGATGGATCTTTTCACCTTTTCTTGTTCTCTTTGGATGTCTGAACAGAATTAGTAGTAGCCAGATGAAACTAAAGTTTAACAATGCTGTTCAGCAAAACTTGACTGAGATGAGATGCTCAAGGACTTTCTCTTACCTCGAATCTGTCTGTCAATCACCCTCATTTCCTTCCTGATTTTCTGAGACCACTCATTGATCTGAAATGACAGATTGTTCGTTCATACAAGAGAACAGTTACTGATGCCGTTTGAGTTGAATGGTCTTAAATCAGTCCAGCTGTGACAGACAATGATGTCTGTTTACATGGAAGTGCCTGGCAGCAGGCTACTAGCTTGTTGCTAACGAGTTAACCGCAGCAGAACGAACATCGATTAAAGCATGGAAATCAAAAAAGGGGCTTAAAATGTATGGTTACGCGTGTTGTGACACATTTAATAAATAGTAACACTGGCTGGTGCTGACACTTGTTTTTAACCAGGCTGGTGTGAGCCAATTGTCTGACACAAACAGCAACAGAACCAAGTTTGACTGCCAGCAAACGTTAGCAGAGCTAGCTAAAAACACTGTCGACTTTTCATTCTCTCTCTCTTACTACGGACACTCTCCAATGACATCGGGGTCTTCGGATGTCGACACTTACCAGGTCCTTTGGCGGTTTATCGGGTGTTCTACCGAACAGGCCCATCGTTACTTCTGTTTGCAATGCCGAGCTAACTAAAGCTAGCAACAGGCTAAGAGGGCTGCGACCAGTACTTCCTGTTCGTGCGGTGACGTCACTGTCCGAGCATTAAGGTGCGTTCACTGCCTTTGTTCCCAAATGCAGCAGCAACAGAACTCATACGTAACAAAGGACGTGTTTGTCTGCGCAGGGGAACATTTCACAAGATACACTTTCAACAATTCTAAATAAATACAAACCTCAAATCTGGTCTTTAGTTTCCTTCGAATGACTCTGAGAATTATTCGCGGTCTCGATGTTAATTATGAAAGTTTCTTTCCCCCGTATTTCACATACATGCAGTGGCTCATTGTCATAAACTGAAAGCTCAAAAAACAAAGTGATCAAACAAAATATCAAACGACCACTAAGGAACCTGGGACATTAGCTTGATATCGTCAGGAAAAACGAGACAAATGGGTGCATTGTCCGGGCGAAATCGATGTACGATGACTTGGTCTATTTTTACCAGCAAAGTAATTGCATTACTTACCCCGTAATGCATTTACTATCAACTCAAATACGAAATTACAAAATATAAGTAATGTCCGTTTTTTTAATCATAACTAGATCTAATTTATTAATTAAATCTAACGCGCAGTTCTGACTTCATACTACATCTCACACAATGCGATGCACGTAGAGCAAAAACACAACACGACAGGTATTCGCACGCGCACACGCACGCGCACCTGCCCAGACGTCACCGATGACGTATAGCAGACTCCGCTTCCAGCGGCTTCTAGATGATTCCGTTATCAATTGGCTGTCGCACCAATCACGTAATGACGGCAGTTGACATGCAGCCAATCGGCGACAGGTGTGGGCGGGGCTTAGCGACATCAGTCCGTCGGAGGACCCGTCCGTCCCGTGGTGCGTTCACCGGCCGGGAGAATCCGCTCTGGACGCCGCCGGGATTACACCGGATGAGTTGGCTATAAAAAGCCGCACTTACGTAACAGCTCGTAACTCAGTCGGAGCCGCCGTAGCTAGCTGTTTACTGTCGGTGGAGGACGTTCATTCCGCCGGATGAGAGCGTCAGTGTGTGTATTTTTATTCTTGTACCCGCTGAAAGCTTGAGTTGAGTTTCCCTGAGAGAGGTCAGGATGTCGGTGGTTGGTGTGGACGTGGGCTTCCAGAACTGTTACATCGCTGTGGCCAGGAGCGGCGGCATAGAAACTGTTGCCAATGAATACAGTGACAGATGCACTCCGTGAGTATGGACACGCACGCACGCACACACACACACACACACACACACACAGAGTAAGGATAGAGGTGGTGGGGTGATGAGGCCTGTCCCTCCCCTCTGACCTTTGACCTCTTCAACAGCATGTGGATAGATGAAGTCATCCAGCAGAGATGCCAAGGTGTCTACATCCTTGCACACGGAACAAAAAAATGAAATCATTGTGGAATAATAGTGGAGGGGGGAGGGGGGTGGGATACATGCTGCAGCACCTGGCAGACAGGAGAGGAGGAGGAGGAGCAGTGATGCTCCTGCAAATCAAAGAGCTTTGTGAGTCAAGGTGAAACCAGGAAGTGACTTCAGTGATGTGAGAGGGGTCTGTGACCTTGGTCCCAGAGGTTTTTCTGTCTCCTGTCCCACAGCTGTTTGTCCTCGGACCCCCTGTGACACAGCACTGCGGCGTCACTCCATCTCCTGTCCATTATAGATGCACTTTGTCTGTGAGCAGGATTATTACTGTTTGCCTCCTTCGCCCTCTGATGCGTTTGTCTCCTCCCGTCCAGCGCCTGCGTGTCTCTGGCCTTGAAAAACCGCATGATTGGAAACGCAGCAAAGAGTCAAGTAAGATCATCGCCGACCCGTTTACGTAACACTCTCAACGCCATGTCACGTTTCCAGAACTTTCCAACTGTCTGATTCCAGATGATAACAAACTTCAAAAACACCGTTCATGGCTTCAAGCGGTTCCACGGCCGAGCATTTGATGACCCGTTGGTCCAGGCAGAAAGAAGCAAACTGCCTTACGGCCTCCAAAAGCTCCCCAATGGAAACGCTGGAATCAAGGTAGAAGTTTTTCCCCTAAAAAACACCCAACAACTTTCAAACACCAATGAGACAGCTGCATCACGCTGGCAAACTGTGGAGTACCGTAATTATGCGACTATTTGTGCCATCAGAAAATGTTGTCTGTTGAGAGAAGAGTAGTTGGAACCCAGACAAGCAGACAGCAGGTACAAGGGGCCGAGGTGGGTTTCCTTCGTCGGCTGGCTGGTGAGGAGCTCAGACTCAAAGCAGAGCTGCCCCCAGACCTCAGGGCCGAACCAGGACACCCTGGAGGGGTCTGCTGGAAGTGCACTTCTATTCTCCTAACTGGTGTGAAGAAGGAGCGAAGAGACTGGCAGAGGGAGTGGGATTACCGTAATGACAGCAACATGTCTGCTGTCCACTTCCAGAAACCCATGGACATTTTCTCCTTCTCGCTCCTTCTTCACACCGGGTAGAGGAACCCAGTGACACTCGTCCTCTTTCAGGGACCGTTGGAGGTCGTCAGATAGAGCAGAGAGTTGTGTAATTACGGTACTCCAAACTATGCTAGTGTGACTGCGTTAAAGGGCTAAGGGCCTAAGGGGGTGGTGCTTCCAGGTGCGTTACCTGGACGAGGACACGGTGTTCACAGTGGAGCAGGTCACGGGGATGCTGCTCACCAAGCTGAAGGAGACGTCTGAAGGTGCCTTGAAGAAGCCGGTGGTGGACTGCGTCGTCTCTGTGAGTGAAGAGAACTCCTCCGACATCCAGGAGCGTCCTCCGAGAAACGTGCTCGTGCTCACTCTGCTCTCACAGGTCCCGAGTTTTTTCACGGACGCTGAGCGACGGTCCGTGTTGGACGCCACTCGGATCGCAGGGCTCAACTGTTTACGGCTGATTAGCGATACGACGGCAGGTCAGAGGAGTTTGGGGTGAGATCTCATGTCGGGTTCATCTCAGTGCTCCAGCAGACGTTGTGAAACATGTCGGGTGTTCTCCAGTGGCGCTGGCGTACGGGATCTACAAGCAGGACCTTCCCACCCCAGACGAGAGGCCTCGACATGTCGTGTTTGTGGACATGGGACATTCAGCCCACCAGGTGTCCATCACGTCCTTCAACAAGGGCAAACTGAAGGTCAGTGTCCCTCTTCTGTCTGAATCCGTCCCGAGGCCACGTCCACATGGAGACCAGCTCAGTCTGCAAACATTTATCAAAGGGTCCCAGAGTGCACCCCTCCCCTAACCACCCATACGACGATGTCACAGCCCCCCCTCTCCCAGAACCCAGTCGTCGACCCAGAACACGACCTGCCCCCGGTCGTAGCACCCACCCACCACCATCGTCGTGTAGAAGGTTTCGACTCAGCATCTGTGCTGATCCCTGTGTGATCAGCACAGATGCTACTGTCAGTTTCCAAGTAGAAACGATCAATGATGAAACGCGCCATTTCTGTAGTTAAACCTTTATTTATTCTGAACTATTCTCAGACCAAATGTATTTCAGTCTGTCTCTGACTTGTTGTTGACACTGGTAACTGAGTATTGACCTCTAACCTTTGAACAATAACGCCGAGTCTGCTGTAAATCCTTCTGTTCACGTATCGGTGGGACAAATCAGCTGGCGCATGTGACCGAGGTCACACGCGTCATGTTCCAGGTCGACGGTCGGGTGCCGACCGGTGTGACACCCAGGCGCCTCCATGTCGCCATCTGTGCGTTACAGCGCCACCCACAGGCCTGGATGTACGACAGCGTCACTTCTGGTAAACCTTTTAGAACGATTCTGGGCTCAGCGGCCTTCTGCTCTGTCAGGTCCTCGCCACGGCCTTTGACCCGTACCTCGGCGGGCGGAACTTTGACGAAGCGCTGGTGAATTACTTCTGCGACGAGTTCAAGGTCAAGTACAAGCTGAACGTGCGGGAGAACCCGAGGGCTCTGCTGCGGCTGCACCAGGAGTGTGAGAAGCTGAAGAAGCTGATGAGCGCCAACTCGTCGGACCTGCCCCTGAACATCGAGTGCTTCATGAACGACATGGACGTTTCCAGCAGGATGAACAGGTACAAAGATCCTTTTTCTCTCCTCCTCCGTCCCACACGAGCGTCCAGATGAATGCTGCTTCTTTTCAGTTGTTGATTTCCGCCCACAGGGGCCAGTTTGAAGACATGTGTGCTCAGGACCTGATGCGAGTGGAGATGCCCCTGAAAGCGGCGCTGGAACATTCAAGTAGGACAAAAAGATTGACGTCACTCCTGATGTGGTGGGAGGACAAAGACCCCTGAGCTCACGTGTTCTGCTGCAGGACTGAGCCGTGACGACATCTACTCGGTGGAGGTCGTCGGCGGGGCGACGAGGATGCCCGCCATCAAAGAACGAATCAGCAAGTTCTTCGGGAAGGATGTCAGCACCACGCTCAACGCAGACGAGGCTGTGGCCAGAGGCTGCGCGCTCCAGGTGGGGCTCTGAGACCCTGCAGCGCATCCCGAGGCTGCAGCGCAGCTAATGTGTGTGTGTGTGTGTGTGTGTGTGTGTGTGTGTAGTGTGCCATCCTGTCCCCAGCGTTTAAGGTGCGAGAGTTCTCCATCACGGACGCTGTTCCCTTCCCCATCACGCTGCGCTGGAAGTCTCCGACAGAGGACGGATTGGGGTGAGGACCTTTCAGACACGCCCCTCGAGGGGTTCGTCAGCAGCAGCAGATCAGTCTGACAGAGCTTCACCTGTTCCAGGGAGTGTGAGGTGTTCAGCAAGAATCACGCAGCTCCCTTCTCCAAAGTGATCACCTTCCACAAGAGGGAGCCCTTTGACCTGGAGGCCTTCTACAGCAGCGCCCAGGAGCTGCCGTACCCCGACCTCAGGATAGGTGGAGACCTTTAGTGTCCATCATTAGTAACGCTGGAACGCTGGCAGTAGCGTACTTTGGAGTACCGTAGTTACTTGACTATTCGCGAAATGAAATAATGTAGATAAATAAACCAAAAGCCGGTGAGTCATTACGGTAATCACAGCGAGGTGGCTGTGAAGTGTGACCTTCTTCACACCAGGTCGACTCTTCTCAGCTCTCAGGAACCATCTTCTGGTGGCTCTAACACTCCTGTCATTACGGTGATGACAGTATTCTAGCGCCAACGGATCACCTGCGAGGTCGGAGCTCAGTTATTGTTTTGTCTCCTCGGGGATTTAAGAAACACGACCTGGGTCATTGTCATTGAGGTTGCACATTCTCCTGGGGGGTGGGGCGTGGGGGTGTGTGTTTGTAATTGACGCTCCCTGCAATCGTCCATCCATCTGCCACCAGGAAGCTTCTCTGTTCAGAACGTGGCGCCGCAGCCCAACGGCGACAGCTCCAAAGTCAAGGTCAAAGTGCGTTTCAACGTCCACGGTATCTTCAGCGTGTCGAGTGCTGCTCTGATCGAGAAGCAGACGGGGGACGGGGGCGAGGACATGCAGATCGACGCCGATCCACTGGTCCAGAACGACGGGAGAGCAGAGGAGCAGGTGAGGGGGCGAGGGATCGGGTCCAGCTGCTGAACCTGCTGGTTCTGGACCTGCTGGTGAGAAGCTTCTTCAGCTCCCAGCACGTTACTTTGACCTGGATGAGCGAGAACCTTCACAGACGAAGGAGCAGCTGGTTGCAGGAGTTAGAACCTTTGCACCAGAACACACCAAACATCTGTTGTGTCTCAGAACAAGACGCTGGTGGAGCAGGAAGCTCAAAGTCGGGCTGACCAGCAGAACGACGAGGACACTAATAAGGTCAGCGGGGGCTGAATGCTTGAAGGTTTGGTGTGAAAGCACCAGGCCCAAAGGCTGCTTCTGCAGCGCCGCTAAAGTGATGGAGCATAATACAGCTAAAGGTTGTGGTTCTGAACCAGGAGGGTCCAGCAGGGGACCAGCAGGATGCGGCGGCAGGAAGTAAACCCAAAGCCAAGGTGAAGAGTGTCGACCTGCCCATCGTCGCCAGCAACATCCGGCAGCTGGACAGCGACATGCTCAGCGGCTTCGTGGAGTACGAGGTGAGAACAGCTGAGTCATGGTTTGATCCTCATCCTCACTGACGTTTGAATCGAAGAAGCATCCTGACTCAGCGCCCAGTGCCAGGCTGGAGGAAGACTCTGTGCTCAGAAAACGTCCATTGGTTTTCTCCTTCTTCACCTGGTAACCGAGTAACCGAGTGACACTTCTCAGCTTCCTGGAAGCATCTTCTGATTGCGCAATTAGGCACATAATTACGGTACTCCAGAGTATGCTAGTGGGAGCGTATCGGGTGTTAAAGGGTTAATAATAACCTGCGGTTTTGTTTCGTCTCAGCGTCAGATGATCGTCCAGGACAAACTGGTGAAAGAGCTGAATGACGCCAAGAACGCTGTGGAGGAGTACGTGTACGACCTGCGCGACAAACTGTGTGGGGTCTACGAGAGGTTCGTCACGGAGGAGGTGAGTTCAGCAGCCTGACGGCCGAGGGGCGAGGGAGCCTCGGTCTCACTGCTCCTCAAACGTCCCCGCAGGACAGCAGCCGGCTGACGCTGCTGCTGGAGGACACCGAGACCTGGCTGTACGAGGACGGAGAGGACCAGCCCAAACACGTCTACGTGGAGAAGATGGACGCGCTGAAGGTGAGACAAGAACTGAGGCTGTCGTCAGTGACGCCGACCAGCGTGATGACGTGAGTGCTGCTCTGTTGCAGATTTTGGGTCAGCCCATCCAGGACCGGCACCGGGAGCACGAGGACCGGCCGCGCGCCTTCAACCAGCTCGGGAAGACTCTGCAGCTCTACATGAAGGTCGTGGAGGCCTACAAGCAGAAAGTAATTCAGAGTGAGACGCACTCGCACACAACCCCGAGTTGAAATCTCCTGATTTATGATGGACGCCAGACGGAAATCTGAGACAGAATCTGGTGAAATAAAACTGGACGTGAGACAACCAGGTCCGTCAGAGAACACATGAGGAGACAAGAGCCCAGACGCCTACCTGATGTCAGCCAGCAGAGGGCGCCCAACGTAACACGTGTGTCTGATCGAAACAGGACGAGCGGTACCTCCACCTGAGCGCTGAGGAGATGAGCACCGTGGAGCAACGCGTCAACGACAGCATGAGCTGGATGAACAGCAGGATGAACGCGCAGAGCAAACTCGCCATCACCCAAGACCCCGTCGTCAAAGTGGCAGACGTCGTCGCTAAGATACAGGTACGTGAGCGGCCGGCGCCTCCTTCCCCCTCCCTCCACGCCTCACGCTGTCTCTCCACCGGGCAGGAGCTGCAGGACGCGGTCGCTCCGCTCATCGACAGGCCGAGGCCCGGCGCAGAGGACACGCCTGAGGTCAACGAGCAAACCAGCAGCGGCGCTCACAACGGCCCCGACGGCAAGGAGGAGGCAGACGGGAAGGGAGACCCCCGAGGAAACCAGCAGACCAAAGAGATGGAGGTGGACTGAGACCGCTGGCTCCATCCTCACCAAGTTGTTCTCCACGTCCTCCACTGGATTCAACCATCTTGTTTTATTTTCTTCTTTCTGAACCTTCTCGACCATATGTGACAACGTGCTCTACTCAGAGGTTTGACTCATTAAAACAGCCCCCCCCCCCCGAATGCAGTGACACATTTGTACGTAGATTGGGAAACTGTAAATCCTCTTCTAGAAACAGCAGCGGTCCACCTCTGACACTTCATGTACATACAAACATTCCCACACGGCGTCTCCAGGCGGGATTGAAGCCGTGTTCCTCTTTCGTTTTCTTGCACATTTCCAAATGAGAGTTTAACGATGGAAAAAATAAACAAATTCCAACAATATCCCTTCAGCCCTTCTGTCCCTGGAGCTCACCACAGGCACAGGACTTACTGAATCACTGACACATCAGCAGTAGGTAGAAACTAGAACAATATGGGTTTCTAAACACGTCGGTGCCTGAAAATGCCATATTTTGTACATAATCGTCTTTTTTCAAATGAAATTGATGACCACTACTTGCATGGTATTTATTATGGGTGGTACTCGTCATGTCAATATGACCCACCCACCATTAGTTGGCGCTATAGGATAAAAAGCAAACACTCATGGACATTCTGGACATTCTTCATTCACGTCTTTGATAAAACATCCCCTACATGGGTCAGGACAAAAACAAATGATCAAACAGAACTTGTAAGTGCAGCCTTGAGACAGAAATCCAGCAGACAACGCCCCCCCCCCCCAACGACACCCCGCTCCAGCTGCTTCCCCCAACCCATCACCCAGGGGGAGGTACAGATTCTATAAGACTGAGCTGTGTGCCACAAATGTCATGTGTATATTCATAAAGTCCACAGCATCGTGTCCTGCCCCCCTGCCCCCCCCCCACCTCTCTCTCTCTCACACACACAGTCACCATCAAAGTAGCCTTTGATGGTGACTCCTCCCATGATGATGACACACTGACAGTTGGTCCTTAAATACAGTTGGTTTGAATTAGAAACACACGTTGTTTTCTGTCCACTCAGACCAACTGGGGACAGTGATTGATCCATTTGACTTTGCAAACTCATAATTCGTAATTATTGATATTTCACTCAAAAATCGGACATACTCTTGCAAATTAAGTATTTGACCTCATCCATCGCAAACGTTAGTGTACAATTTATTTCATAGGTTGGAGTGAAGTTGACTAACGGTGAAACACAGAACATGGTGATAATTTTATGCCCCATGCTACATACACACACATATCGGTCAAACAATCGGCTCAGTGTGACCGAGGAATACCAGAGAACTTGAATAGAATAATGTTCATATTGTAATGACAGAATATATTGTTTGATTATTTGATATTATTTGATATATTGACATTATAGATATGTTGTATTTTCAGTGAGAGTGTAAAACTACTGGAATACAAACGTGTTTTACTTTAAACAGAAGAAAATTACTGTCACTTTGTCAACATGAAAACATCCACAACGACCTCACTGACAGTAAAATGACCTTTAATATGGGATGAGACAAACGGAACCGGTCCCTCCACGGCCAAAAACTAAACATGGAGATTGGACAGCTCAGACCGGGACGGACTCAGCTCCACACACCGTCCAGCCACCATGTTTCCCGGGGAGACGGCGGTGAGGGATGGAGCTGCGGAGGTGACCTCCGACACCTTCCGGCCAAAGGACTGTCGGGTGGGCGTCGAAGTGTTCTGGGTCCTCGGGTCTCTGCTGCCTTCTGACATGACACGCCTTCTTTCGTGAATTCGAAACATGAGCTTTTGTTCTTGGAGCGAGGATGATGATGATGATGATGATGATGATGATAATAATAATACATTGAAAAACACGTTTGTTTGTTAATTCTCCCGCTGCTGGAGGAGGAGCAGAAGATTTAAGATTACAGATGTTTCTTGTCTGTGTTCAATGACAAACAAACACAGTGTAGCAGCTCAACTGAAATATACGGTGGTGAAGTATACAAAGTAAATGAAGAAGAATAAATAACTTTCTGTACACGGAAGACAGCATCGCTCGCTTCACGAGCCTTGGAGTGGGCGTGGCAAAGCGCGTGCGCCGCTTGTTGTTCGTGACGTACCATGTGACGTAAGCGCTGTCTTAACGGGCGGATATTTTTAAAATGGAAGACACGACAAAGTTCTGGAGCGGACCACAGAAACGTTGTTTCTTCGCCGTC